>JAULAV010001866.1:0-37144 GCA_030789695.1 Scilla litardierei | reverse complement strand
CGCCAGACGCGCGCAAGCGCGGGGGACGTCATAACCACCGGATACTCAAGTTAGAACCCTAACTTGAGGTTTCCTTAAAAACCCATTGTAGCAACCCTACAAGTGAAATCGAAATACACTCGATGTCCTTGACTCCCACAACTAGGGAGAAAGCAAAACACTCTCACAATCCGAGAGTGAATCAAATAACGAAAGTTTTGAAATTTGAAATTAAACAACAATTACAATCACCTATGCCTTGAAGTAGTACTTGAAGGAGAAGTGTGTTTTGTGCTGAATGACTCTCTTGGAAGAGAGGAAAGCCCTTTCTCTTGACTGCACCAAATGCGTAGAAAATTTGTCTTTGGTTCTAGGTTGGAGAGCAGGAGATGAAAGATATGAATTCTAGGGATTTTGGATTTTGAGAGCTTTGATCTTGAAGAATGAAAGCTTAAATGTTTGAGAGAGATGCTAACAAAAATGAGTCAACCTCTCAATGGAACAATAGAGGATTCTTTTATAGGTTCCTCAAACCCTTCAAGTTGAATCCCCAAAAACCCCTTTGAAATCCGTGAAGAAAAAAACTCAACGGATAGAATCTGCGCACACGACAGTCGACTGTTGAACAAAGCACAGTCGACTGCTGCTCTGTGATAGATGGTAGGTGAGAATTCATAACGGTAACTTATCACGTGGACAGTCGACTGGTAAGGAGTAGACAGTCGAATGTTAAACCAACAGGCGAGTGTAAATCCTTCTACAGGCGACTGGCCGTAATGAGGGTAAGTTAAGAAGATCCTAGAAAATTCTGGAAATAAAGGACATGCGACTGATAAAGATAAGACAGTCGATTGTAAATCCAACAGGCGACTATAATTCCTTCTACAGACGACTGTCACAAACCTTGACATTTTCCAAAGAGCTGCGTCTTTAAAGAGGCTCAAAGACAGACGATTATTGAAGCATTAACAGTCGACAGTGCCATTGGATAGTCGACTGTAAATACAACATCAGTTGGCTGGCCTGATCAAAACTGAGAATTGGTTTGGGCTGAAGATATATAGGCGACTGATTAACAAACCATAGTCGACTGTCACTTAGACAGGCACCAGTGAAATGTACATCAGTCGTCTGATAAAGTAAAAGCTTAGAAGCCCAAGAAATAACCAATTAAGTATTTGCATAACAGGCGTCTGTAGAACAAAACACAGTCGACTGTTTTTAGACAGGCAACTGTAAATTGTTCAGCAGTCGATTTTTGAGATCATGAGATGCACAATCTTGATTGAAATGAATTGGAGTCAAAGGAAAGTTGATCTAATGATTTCCTAAGACTGAAATGAAGATGTGTGTGCTCCAACATAGTTCTACTTCTAAGCTACATACTAGAATAGCAAAAGAAGATTACACTTGTAGACCTTTCTCTTCTTTTCAATGTATGAGCTTGAAGTCTTCTTGGAGCTTCAATCACTAACTTTGATCATCCAATCCACTTTCTTTGCTTTCATTGATCTTTAAGTGACATCCAGCTAATTGATCTTCATGATATGCTTAGGCAATAGATTAACTACAAATAGTGGATTAGTCACAAGTATTTATGTTTTCTCATCATTAACACCAAATAGGGAGAAGTCCAATATCAACATTGGCAACCATTAGCTCCCTAAATGTCACGGAAAGGACTCCGAAGTCTATAAAAACCGAAAAGACAGTCAGAGAAGGGGATTGAAAGGTACGAGAAAACTACATTCTTACATTCGACCTTCGATATCATATTTCTTCCTCCAATTAGCTTGTGTCGACTGATTCAAGGAGAATCTTCGTGATTCGATCTTGACAACCCCTGGCTCTCCCTTAAGTTCTTGATTCTAGCATCGGAGGAAATTTGGGTCGGAACCCAGATCCGACCCCCCGATGTTCATATGTGGTACATGAGGTCTAAGCCCGATCCGACAGGAGACTCGTACACCCATTTTGTTCAGTCATCCTTCGAGATACGACCTAACCAGAGGGTCGAACAATAACTCTCGATACCAGACACATAAGGCTCGACCCGATCAGAGGGTCGAACGGTCCTCGTGCTCAACTCCAAGGGCAAGAGGACTTCTATCAAGCACTCTTCCTCCTTCCACCAACCACCCAAGGTTCTTCTAACCAAGGGTCCTACTTAACCCGCTGAGGAGACTCCACCAGGACCGAAGAGTCCACGTCAGCCCAAACATTGTTATCGCCATTTTTGGCCTAAATAGAATCCATGTCTCTTATGCCTACTGATGTTTCGATGCCCACTCCTTCAACACTATCTGATGATGTGCATACAAATAGTCTTACATTTACTAGTACTATTATTGATGAACATAGAAGGAGTAAGATGCAAAGAACTGAAACAAACTTTGGACCTAACTTCATTACTGCTTTCTTATCAGAAAATGCATGTATAGATTTGCTTAGTGATGAACTTGTGTCTTCCTTTATGATAGAAGAAGACCCAAAACTTATGATGAGGTAATGAGATCTATTGACGCTAGTTTTTAGAAAGAGGCTATTAAAGGCGAGCTTGATTCTACTGTTTTTAACCAAACTTGGGAATTGAGTGAGTTACCTAAAGGTAGTAGACATTAGTAGTAAATGGATCTTCAAGAAAAAGATGAGACTTGATGGTTCAATACAAAAGTTCAAAGCTAGACTTGTGATTAGGGGTTTTAGCCAAAAGAAAGGCTTAGACTATTTTGATACTTATTCTCATGTGACTAAGATTGCTACGATAAGTACTCTAATTACCTTAGATGCAACTCATGAGTTAGTTGTACATCAAATAGATGTCAAGACAGCCTTTTTAAATGGTGACCTAGAGGAAGAAATCTACATGTCCCAACCCGAGGGGTTTATGATTGTTGGTCAAGAGAATAAAGTATGCAAGCTTATAAAATTTTTATATTGTCTAAAGCAAGCACCTAAGCAATGATATGAGAAGTTTAATAGCACTTTAGTGAGGAATGGCTATATTGTGAATACCTCTGATTCTTGTGTTTATTCTAAACTAATAGGATTAGATTGTGTGATTATATGCATATATGTAGATGCCATGTTGATTTTTGGAAACAATTTGGACGTTGTGAATGATACCAAGAATTTCAGTTTGAGATGAAAGACCTAGGAGAAGCTGATGTTATTTTAGGAGTTAGAGTTATTAGAAACTCTAGTGGCATCTCCTTGTGTCAATCTCATTACGTGGAAAAGGTGCTGAAAAAGTTCAACTGTTTTGATGTTGTGCCTGCTAGAACTCCCTATGATCCTAGCATACATTTGAAAAAGAATTTGGACGAGAGTGTTTCCCAATCTGAATATGCTTAAATCATAGGAAGTGTGATGTTTCTTATGAACTGTACTTGACCTGATATAGCCTATGCGGTTAGTAGGCTAAGTCGTTATACTCATAACCCTAGTAACGAACATTTGAATGCTCTTCATCATTTTCTAAAATACCTAAAAGGAACTATTTGTTGGTGTTTGCATTTTAGCAGGTTTCTTGCTGTTTTAGAAGGATTTTGTGATGCAAACTGGGTTTCAGGTAATGATGAAATAAGTTCAACTAGTGGATTTGTTTTTACTTTAGGTGGAGGGCTATATCATGGTAGTCTTCAAAATAGACATGTATAGCACGATCTACCATGGAATCTGAATTCATTGCTTTTGAGTTGGCAGAGCAAGAAGCTGAATGGTTAAGGAACTTGTTAGCAGATGTGCCACTGTGTGGGGAGGACTGCGTCAGTTTCCCTTCATTGTGATTCTTAACAGCCATTTGAGTTTCTAAAAACAGTGTCTACAACGGGAAGAAAAGACACATACGCATCAGGCACGATGTGGTTAAACAACTCCTGAAAAATGTAGTAATCTCTTTGAAATATGTGAGGTCCAAAAGAAATCTTGCAGATCAAGTAACCAAGGGGTTGCCAAAGAAAGTGGTTCTTTATTCGTCAAGGGGGACGTGGCTAAAGCCCATAAGTTAATATGGTTAATACCCGATGTGGTCTAGACATGTGATCCTTAACATACACTACATTTTCATCCCTATGGCGTGTGGTAGTGTTTTTGAATCCATAGCCAAGTTTTGGTGCTATTGAGAAGTACTTGATGGATTCATGTTGAGATAAGTCCATAACCAGATTTTGTTGGTACTATAGAGAAGCACTTAATGGACTCATTATCTGTTGAGAGGTTGAGCAATATGCTTTTAATGGTTCCATATCCCTTGTGATGGTGCTATAGAGAAGCGCTTGATGGACCACATACGTGTGTGTGAAGGTTTGGTTGCCTTTTATGAAAAACAAGAGCAGTTTTTTAGAGCACTCATGAGACCCGAGGTGTGCGCATGGCCTTAAAGCACTTGATATGTATCGTGGAGTTTGCACATACTCAATGTTACAATATGTGTTATGGGGGTCTCAACTGAACTCTAATGAGTTCAAGAGAAATTCACTCATTAGGAAGTAAGTTGTTGAATTACTTCACTATGTATCAATTCCATCGAAAGACATTGATACTTAAGTATATATCCTTTCCTTAGCCAGGAGTTCTTCGTTTCTTTTTTTGAGCCATTAGTGGGGGATTGTTGGAAATAATAGGCTCTCAAAAGCATTTGTTTCATTCCCACTAACTCTTTAGTCCCAAATTGCTTGGGCAATTATTCTTGTAGGAGTTTATTAGGGAGTTGTTGAGACTTGGAGATGTGCCCAAAGGGGTACGGCTCTTTTTTGAAGGGGAGAGGACTTACATGAGTATGGGTCCACCACACGCGAGCTGCCGGCCGTGACGTGACGTGACGTGACGTGACACGCGCGCCTTTCCTTTTTTGGACGGCGTGTCTTTCCTTTTTTGGACCTAGGCCCCTTAGATGTCTCAACGTTCCAATTTTGATTGCAGCTGTTAATGTCCAAATTTTGATTGCAACTGTTAATGTCCATATAGCTATTTGATTTTGATTGATTGCAGCTGTTACAGCATTCATACATATTAATTATTTTTTGCCAGTTTGAAATTCTGTAACATCTTTTATTGATTCATATAAATAGTCGTGCCTCATTAATTCTTCTGTCACATATGAAAATTTGCTTCCTCCAAATTTCCTCTCGTCTTCATCTCATGCTTCTGGGTAGCCGTCTTGTGCAAACTCCAAAGTTTCTGTCCGCGAGTGGACGCGTACAGAGGTTGTGTGTTAACCTTGGGGAGCAACCGGCGATAGCGATTACCACTGAGGTCGGGCCGTAATTACTTTCAAGTCAGTGGTCATCCCACGACACAGCCTTCGTTCTTCTGATAAGTATTCTTTTCATCTGTCTCTGTTGCTTCGCTTACCTATACTGCATCCACTATCTCGCTCTGTTCCTTATATACAGTCTGTTGCTCTATTCCTTCGCCACACAACCATAGTCTTATACCTCTTTTATCCAACACATGATTTCATAATTAATCTAGGTCATAATTCATGCAGCGTTAGCTCTGTAAATAAAGTTTGGGGTGAGTACTGTTCAAAGCGTAGAGTGAATTGGGTTCTTCTGGTCGAATAATCCACCTCAACGTAACGCGCTTTAAACATCCAAGAAGGAACACGTTTGATTTCTGCAAGAAGGAACAAAGATGTTGTCTTTTTCTTTGTATAATAAGTTATATGTACTCTTTCGTGAGCCCATATCCTGGTAGCCCGACCCTATCAATAATAAGAGATCCAACTTTATTCGGAGCGGAGCGTTGCGTGCGTGCTGAAGTTGAGGGGATTTTGAGCACAAGCGACCTGCACTTTCAAGAAAGCATCATCGAATGGGGTTTACGTAAAAAATCAGACTATAGACTGTTTCAATCTCAGTCCTCGTGGGTCTGGATTCTGATTTCTGATTGATTTCGCAAGAGTCCAATTGAGCTGTCACCAATTGCGTGCACCGATTCAGGACGTAGGTTTCCGTGGATAATATTTTATGAGAAATGCTTTTGGACTGCATCAATTTATAGAGATACTCTCAAGTCTCAACCAATGGTCCCCTTGTGAAGGGTTACTGTCTGATGGGTTCGGGCTGGTTCCAATTTGCGTTGGTCCATTAGATGGTCTGTTAGTGATGCTTTGGGCTGGGCCAGCAAGATATAGCGGTGGGGGCCACCATGCCCAATTTCGAAAGCTAAAGATATCCTCAAAGATTACTCGCGAGCGACGGTGAAGGTCGGCCAGGCCAAGATGCTAGCACGGCTCTTACAAGCAGGTCTGCTCTTCCCGACACAGGTCGGTAAGCATCCACCAGAGACGACGTGCACCAGGTTGGCTCCCTATCTCTAGCAAGGGCGGCCTCCACGAGGTCGGTTCCTTCGGACAACGTCAACTCTAAAATGATGACTATCACGAGGTCGGCTCCTTACCATCAAGGCTGGTGCAAAGATGACATCCATGAGGTCGGCCCTTTCAGTAGCTACGCTCTATAAGGATGACATCCACAAGGTCGGCTCAGTCAGCAGCTATGCTTTACCAGTGTGACCTCTATCAGGTCTACTCATTCTGCAGCCACTCTTCTCGAGAACGACCTCTACAGGGTCGGCTCCCGCACAACAACAACCTTGCGATGGTGACCTCTACGAGATTATCTCCTTAACATCATGGTTCTTTAGGACGATCTCAGCGGCACACACATGGGGTCGGCTCCCTTGGTTGCACCATTCGAGGGTCTGCCCACCTGACAGCTCAGCTTCCATAAACGCCCTACGTGATCTTCGACGAATCCCTCTACGGGAAACCGTCTAGGTTCAGCTAACCACTTAGCAAGCATGCGTATTTAATTTGGAAGTCTGTGGATGTCCTTCCTTATCCATTCACCATGCAATCTGACGTATCAGTCACATGCCAACGATAGGAGATCTCCATAACTCCCAATGACATGGCGTAACCAACCATCAGCCTATAGATACAACAGATCAATATGATCACAGAAACATGCACACAAACACTAAAAATTCTAGCATCCTTCCTTATGCTTGAAACAAACTTAAGCATAAAAGGTGAATCAGAGACCACCTCATCCGCTCCGTCCTTTTCTCTGTTTCAGGTAGGCAATGGAGGAGCATCTTGGCCCGATGAAACCCTGCCCCAGGCTCTCTATTCGTGCGGGAACCTTGCATCCAGTAGCATGCGAGTTTTATGCATCAACAGTTAATACTAAAGGAAGGGCCTGATGATAACTCTTGTTGCGTAGACTCTCATCACAACAATGTCTTAAGGATATTCTTCATCAGCATCCTCTTCATATGCTTCATCAATGGCAAAAAGCAGGAAGATCATGAACGGTGAGAGGTGTGACTGTAGGCCGTACTACGAAGGACAGCCAACCTAGTGTCGGCACACCTCCACAGCCTTCTATCTCTACCATAGCGGTTCCCGTTGCTCCTACAACCATCGACTACTAGGCTCTCATAGCTGAGCTCCATGAGATATAGGAGGCTCAGAGTGCCATATGCAAGTGTTGTGGGTAGCTTAATGTATGCTATGTTGTGTACAAGGATAGAAATATGTCATGCAGTAGGATTGGTAATTCAATATCAGTCGAATCCTAGACCTCAGCATTTGAAGGCTGTGAAGAGGATCATAAGATATTTGAAGGGCACAGCCAACTACAGTTTGCGTTACGAATGTTCATCCATCAAACTGAAAGGCCACACAGATGCTAACTATGGGATAGATGTAGATGAGAGGAAATTTACATCAGGATATGTTTTCTTGCTCGGGGATAGTGCCATATCATAGTGCAGCAAGAAACAAACTTGTGTGGCTCTATCAACCATGGAAGAAGAATTTGTTACTGCTTCATTAGGAGTTTAGGAAGCTATTTGGATACGATGGTTCCTAGAGAATTTAGGTGTAAAGCAAGAACCAGTTGTTGACTACTGTGACAATCAAGATGTGATAGCTTACACCAATGATCCAAGATACCACGGTCGTACAAAACATATCGACATACGATACTTTTTCGTGAGAGACATTGTTGCTGAGAAGATAGTTTCTATCAAGTATATATCTACTCACAAAAATGGTTGCTGATCATCTTACTAAACCCATTCCTAGATATTCTTTTTTGAGACATGTAAAATCTCTAGGATTGCGTAGAAATTGAAATATACTTTTGTATGTACTATGTTATTTATATTGATATTGTTTAATAAAAATATTTATTTAATTCATTGTGTTGAATGATATGTGTTTGCCCAATAGTGTTATTTATTAACGCATAAAAAGAGTACATAAGAAAAAGTATGTCAAATTGGCAGGGAGATTGGCCTTCTCACACAAACAATCGCCTCTGACGTTCTAGGTGAACGGGCAGGGATGCGACTTAATCCTCTATAAAAGTCGCCTTGAATAAGTTTCAAGATGAGATCATTTTATATATACAAATAATGACCGAGATGAACAGATTCCCCAAATTTCACCTAACACTATTCATGCACCAGACACGAATTCTTAAAGCAATTAATTGTTGTAGAATTCAGTGTTATATGTATGAGTACATTTAACTTGGAGTCTGAACGATGTTGGATTGAATTACTCCAAGTACATACACAGTACACCGTTGCATGTGATTCATACCACATGTGCTAGAGTCGACCATAATGGGAAGTGAGAAAGTGGATCCCTGCCTCTCCACTTCATGTGTCCCTGGAGGATTGGGTTCCTCCCTATACCCTTTGACTATTGACTAATATTCAAAGTCTCAATCTTGGTGATAGCTACTTTAACATATTCCTTATGGCCACGAGTAATTCGATCTAAAAGGGTATGTCTAGGAAAGCGACTGAGTTGTGACTTAGAATATTGAGTGCAAAGGAATGGCTAAGTTTTTAGATATCAAGTTTGATGATCTCATTGGCCGGCCAATTTGTGTGATTAAGAGACATCAATGTGGATGTATTTAAGTATGTCCTCAAGAGTAAATAAAAGGAGGGATCAGAAATACTTACACTGATACAACAAACTAGACTTGGGGTATCATAAGCGACATATATACTTTAGATGAATAAATATATAGAGGGCAGTTGTGTATCTCTAACCAGTGCACAATACGATTGCATGTATTCGCATATGGGTCGCACGACCAAGTTGCCAAGTATGAAAGATCTTCATGAAACGGTCTTCTTCTCAAGTTTGTTTTTGTAACAACAATCACATTATGTGCGAGTGGGAGATGTTGGATTTGGGTACGCCCATGAAGGGCTTGAACCTGGGGTAAAGCGTATTATTGAATGATTGAAGGGCCTATGTGCAAATATCAATTTGTGTAATTGAAATTAAAAGGAATTTGAGGGTTCCTAATGCAAAGTGGATGATTTTTTTCCATAACTGTTTTTCTAACGTTAAAATTTTTTAACGTTAGATAACTGCCTTATCATTCCTACATATACACCTTTTAGGGGTGTATGTTCAATCCATCAAAAACACCATTGTTTTTCCCTTTACTCAAGAAGAAGGAAGTAGCGGCAATATTGGTTATGAAAATCATTTGTCTTCCTTAGGTGATCACAAATTCGATCCAAGCGCGTAATTCCTCCTCTTCGATCCTTCCGCTGTTTTAAGGTGATCTGTTCATCAATTGATTTATTTATTTTGTATTTCAACATCCCAGCAAGATCTAGTGGTAGGGGCCACCACACCCAATTTCGAAAGCTAAAGATATCCTCAAAGATTACTCGCGAGCGGCGGGAGAGGTCGACCAGACCAAGATGCTAGCACGGCTCTTCCAAGCAGGTCTGCTCTTCCCGACACATGTTGGTAAGCATCCACCAGCGACAACATGCACCTGGTTGGTTCCCTATCTCTAGCAAGGACAGCCTCCACGAGGTCGGTTCATCCAGACAGCATCAACTCTAAAATGATGAATTTCGCGAGGTCGGCTCTTTGTCGTCAAGGCTGGTGCAAAGATGACCTCCATGAGGTCGGCCCTTTCAGCAGCTACGCTTCATAAGGATGACATCCACAAGGTCGGCTCCTTCAGCAGATATACTTTACAAGTGTGACCTCTATCAGGTCGGCTCCTTCTGCAACCACTGTTCACAAGAACGACCTCCACAAGGTCAGCTCCTTGAGAGCAACAACCTTGCGCGGGTGACCTCTACGAGATCATCTCCTTAACATCATGGTTCCTTAGGACGATCTCAGTGGCACACACATGAGGTCGGCTCCCTTGGTTGCACCATCCGAGGGTCTGCCCACTTGACAGCTCAGTTTCCATAAATGCCCTACATGATCTTTGACGATTCCCTCTACGGGAAACCGTCTAGGTTCATCCAAATGCGTAGCAAGCATGCGTACTTAATTTGGAAGTCTGTGGATGTCCTTCCTTATCCATTCACCATACAACTGATGTATTAGTCACATACCAAAGATACGAGATCTCTATAACTCCTAATGATGTGGCGTAACCAACCATCAGCCTATAAATACAACAGATCAATGTGATCCCAGAAACGTGCACACAAACACTAAAAATTCTAGCATCCTTCCTCATTCTTGAAACTGACTTAAGCATCTGAGGTGAATCAGAGGCCACCTCCTCCGCTCCATTCTTTTCTCTGTTTCAGGTAGGCAATGGAGGAGCATCTTGGCCCGATGAAGCCCTGCCCTAGGCTCTCTATTTGTGCAGGAACCTTGCATCCAGCAGCATGCAAGTTTTATGCATCAACAGTTAGTACTAGAGGAATGGCCTGGTGACACCTCTTGTTGCATAGACTCTCATCACAACAATGTCTTCACCATATTCTTCATCAGCATCCTCCTCATATGCTTCATCAATGGCAAAACGCAAGAAGATCATGAATGGTGAGAGGTGTGACTGCAGTCCATACTACGAAGGACACCAACCTAATGTCGGCACACCTCTACAACATTCTATCTCTACCATTGCGGTTCCCGTTGCTCCCATAACTGTCGACTACCAGGCTCTCATAGCGGAGCTCCATGAGATTCAGGAGGCTCAGGCCTGTGAAGCCAAGAAGAACAAAGTATTGCAAGAGATATACCTAGATCTGGTCTGAAACAGGTACAATGCCCCCCAGTGACTTCCAACCATGGCGCTCCCCCTCTAACAGGGACAATGTGGAAATGAAAAAGGTAAGGAAATGCAAGTCTCCAGCATCACCATGGGATCAAAGAGCGATGCCCAGGTAGACCGCAAGACAATGGAAAGGCTATCATTAGCTGATGCACCAGGAGTCCTTTGCATGTGGAAAGCATGGAACCTTGTAATCTTCTACTGTCAAAGAAGGGTAACATGGTTGATCTCAATGTTACTGATCTCAAGCAGATGTTCAACGCGAGGTGATCATCTCAAGCTCCCTCAGTGACAGGTCAGATCGCTGACCTGCTGCGGTAGATCGACATGCTTCGACAGGGCGATATCGATCCCCCGAAGATACAAGCTTTCTTACTGCCTTGCCCTGCACATCCTCCATCCTGAGAACTCCTTATCTGTAAAAGTACACCCCTCCTTTTATGGAAGATGTCCCAAGGAACGTCGGGGTAGGCGACCTGGTAGAGCACCTTGAGATGTATGTTGAGTACATGGAGTCTAAGGGTCATCCTCCACGCCTAATATGCAGGGCCTTCCCAAGGTGCCTGACTGGGGTAGCCCGACTGTGGTTTCGAAAACTTCCTTAGATGTCAATTAGCTCCTTTGCCGATCTCCATAGGAGGTTCATCTTCTACTTTGATACTTATGTAGTGGTGAAGAGGTACCCTGAGTATATGGCCTCTATCAAGCATGGGCTAGATGAGTCCAATTGGACTTTCTTGGCTCGTTTCAACTGAGCCCATATGGCGATGGATGTTTGCCCTAACGACATTGCCATGATGGAACTTCAGGCGGGTCTTCGGGACGGGTTCGACCTGAAGTGCGAGATCTGCAAGCAACACTCTCTGACCTTCACTGACATGATGGGTTGGATCAATAGGTTCATCACCGTCAAGGAGGCCTATGGTCGGTGGACGACAGACCAAGGGTTATACAGGAAGAAGTCCGACGTCGATCGATATGCCTTATACAAGCGTATTAAACTAGAGAACCGAGAGCACCCCTGAGAGACTAAACGGAGGTCCAAATCCCTCGAGGCACTGGTCTATGCTGCTCTGTCAGCCATGCCATCAGATATTCTGGCCAAACTGATAAAGGAATTCGATCGTGCATGCCCATTGCCAAATTCTTGTCTCTAAATAATGAAACTCCCAAGTATACGAGGTCAAGAGTAATAAATCTCGATGAGTCCGGGGTCGTATTCCATAGGGACAATTCTTGTCTGTAAATTCATAATTCAAAATATATTTAGGAAATATTACAATGAGATATAAACCACCTTTCGTATGGGAAATGGGTATTGAAGATCTTGAGTATCAAAATTATACTAAATTATGCTAAAGAGGTAGTGCGGGTGATGCAATAGGAGAAGGGTGTGTGTGTGTGTTGCGATTTCATTAAGGTATGTCCTATTGAAGATCTTGAGTATCAAAATTATACTAAATTATGCTAAAGAGGTAGTGCGGGTAGGAGAAGGGGGTGTGTGTGTGTTGCGATTTCATTAAGGTATGTCCTACTATGCACTCCAATCTCTCAGATAACTCAATGAAGTCCCTTCTCAGTTAGCTTCATCGAATGATGCCCTTATTGTGGGGGGGGGGGGGGGGGGGGGGGGGGTGGTGGGGGGTGGGGAAGCACAATAACATCACAAATATTCATCCGATTAATGGGTTTTGTAACCATATTTTCAGGTAATGCCTCATGGCACACCACCCTAATCTAGGGCTCCTCGACGGGTCTTATGCATATAGACAATGCCTCACAGCATGTCATTCTCGGATCCCTCGACGGATAGTGCAAATGCATGTAGATAACGCCTCGTGGTGCATCATCCTATTGGAACCCCTCATGGGTATGCACGTACACGTAGGTAATGCCTCATAAGATACCATTCTCATCGAACCCTATGGCGGGTAATGCATTGCAATACTAATATAAATAATTCATAAATCAATGAAATAAACATTCAATAACATTGAGATGAATGGAAGCATAAAAAACTAATCTCTAATTACAACACAACACACCCACAATAGAGTTAGCCACCCATGGAAATAAAAACACAAAATTCCATTGATAATGACATTATTTCAATCACAGATGGAAACAAATAATCAAAATCAAGAGAGATAATTGAGTTTCTTTCACCAAAGAGGACTGAAAGCTCAGACCTAATCTCCCAAAGCTCAGCCACACTCTACCCCAAATAATAGAGCTAAACCCTAAAGCTAAAGATAATGAATGGGGATGAGAGATAATGAATCCTCCCTAACTCTAATTACACTTCTTTATTTATAGGCCCTCAACCCTTAAAATAATCTCCATCGTTCGATCCTAAATCAAGGGTCAGTATCTCTTAAGCTTGAGTGAGGATTTGGAGTGGGTTCGGGTCAAAATCTGCTACAGATTACGCTTTCAGCCTGTCGTCAGATGTCTGGTGTAGGCCAACCAGACGCCTGGTTGCTTGGAGAAAATGACTTGGTTTGAGTGGCAATCAGATGTTTGATGTTGTTTCGTCAGGCGTCTGGATAAATACCCTGTAGAAAACAAAGAGTTCAGAAGATCATACAAACAGTGCCATAGACGACCAATGAAGCCCGACCAGACGTCTGACGTTAGGGGGCCAGACATCTGGGCTATAGGCATCAGACGTCTGGTGGATCATGTAATTTTGCAATTGCATATCTGATTCGCCAGACGTTTGAAGATATAACTCCATACGTCTGGTCATGTCTTCGCAGACAGACTTCATAATTTTGAACTTGGGATTTGAGCATCGTAAAAATCTCTTAAAATTCTTATAAATTCTCAAAAATTTATTGAACTCTAGAATTTATTGATTATCTAGAAATTATATAATTTAGAGCACATTTAACATGAAAACACACGGGGAATACCATAGAATTGATTGTAAAATGTACAATATTTACGCATAACCACACCCCCAACTAGCTCTTTCCTAGTCCCTAGCAAAGTGAGCGAACATTCCAAAATATATATCATACACATCACATCCCATTCATCGATCATAAAATGGACCTAGAATTTCATTACACGACAAAGTTCAACAAATATCATGGATTTTCATGAAATAGTACATAATTCATAATGTCTTCTTAATCGACACATATTTAGAATATTGCAAGTTCATGCTATGCCATTATCTAAATTTGTAGGTAATCAAGCATCTTAAGTTACTAAATCCCCTAAGACTTGGCCAGCACAACACTTAACTCATCCCAATCTTATGATTTTGAATCTACTTATTACATGCTCAATCTTATTCTCATATCTATCTTTTTTGAAACTTAAACTGATTCATTTAGCGAGCTTTAGGTCAATAGCTCATAGACCAGATGGTCTTAGGGTATTAGGCTAAAAAGGACTACTCAGATTTAACGGCTTGAATCCTTTAAGTTTATTTATATTTTATATGCATTACTCCATACTTCATTTTTCGACGCGAATCCTCAATGCTTCTTTAGGCCCAATGACCCAGCTACTTAATGAGAGTTGGAAGAACGGTGCATTATATTCATCATTTTCTATTTTTTTCTGTATCTCTATCTTTTTAAAAGTAAACTTGAGACATGTATGAGTAAATTCTACATCATTCGCTAATGATAAGCTTGTGCATGTATTTGGCCAATATCATATTAGTTTAGAGCCTAATTAACATGATTACCACTATATAATCTTGTACGTGCCAAGAAATTGCATTACACAAAATAATGGTTTCTTGAGGCAACAATCATGGATACATGCACTAGGTTCATAAAAATTATGATAAATTGTTGTTCTATGCATGGGTATTACATTCTCAATCAATTCTACGATAAACTTCAGGAATATGTGTGTTCAATCAAAATCCATGGAATATCCACTACAAAGTGCTATATAAATGGTTTTGGTGAAAAGAAATAACTTTTCCATTTATTCTCAATATATAAATAGGCAAAAATTGTTCTGAAGGGGCCCATTGTGCCCTATTCATAACACTTCCCCTTATCCAACCATCGTTGTATACTCAACATATGAATACTTCAGGATCCATAGTGCTTATGAGTATCATAAGGGGTGGATACTTCCAGAACCTAAGTAAGGGATAACTGCCTCGTTAAAAACTTTAACTATGAAAACCCAGTGGAAAAAACAAATAGCCAAGGAAAAAGAGTACAGTTCTCCATAACTTCCCCTAATTTGTGGAAGTATTTAGTGGTGGATACTTCTGGATCCAGAGTCAATCAGGTTGCCTCGTTAAAACCTTTAGTTATGGAAAACCCGGTAGGAAAAAACCAATTGCCAAGGAAAAAGAGTACACCACTACATTTTGTTGAGATTTGGACTTCTCCCTGCTTGGTGTTAATGATGAGCAAACATAAATACTTGTGACTAATCCCATATTTGCAGTTAATCCATTTCCTAAGCATATCATGAAGATCAATTAGCAATGGATGTCACTCAAGGATCAATCAAAGCATGAAAATTGGATTGGATGATCAAAGATGGTGATTGAAGCTCCTAGAAGACTTCAAGCTCATACTTTGGATAGAAGAAAGGTTTCTACAAAATGTAATCATTTTATTCTCTTCTAGTATGTAGCTTAGAAGTAGAACTATGTTGGAGCACACAAACATATTTTTTTCTGTCCTAGGAAATCATTAGATCACATTTCCTAAGTCTCCAATTCACATTTCTCAAGCATGTGCATTTTGGAATTTCAACAGGCGACTGCTGAACGTTTTACAGGCGCCTGTCACAAAACAGTTGCCTGTGATTTGTTCTACAGTTGCTTGTTATGCACATACTTTATCAATTGGTTTTTGGGCTTTTAGCTTTAACTCTAACCAGGAGACTGCTGTACAAAAGATATGTGCATGTCCAAGCTACAGGTGCCTGTGATTTGTTAGTCAGTCGACTGTCTCTCTCCTACCCAAAGGTCATTTTCTTTTCCATACGGCCAGACGACTGATGTTGGATTAACAGTCGCATGTCCAAGGCACATTCGACTGTTAGTGCTTCAACAGTCACATGTCGATTCTTTCTCTGCAAACTCTGCTCTCTGGAAAGTTTCAATTATTAGTGAAAGATAACTGATGTTGGTTTCACTGTCGCCTGCCCATGGCACAGGTGTCTGTGTGTTCCACATCAGTCACCTGTCGTGTCTACCCAGAACTTTCTGAGTTTTCTCAGCTTACCCATGTTGCGGCCAGTCGCTTGTAAAAGGATTTTCAGTCGCCTGTTAGGTTTACAGATGCATGTCTTTCCTTCATTAGTCTATTGCCCTATGTGGTAAGTTACCGTTTGAATTCTCACCTACCCTCTGACACAGTGCAGCTGTCGACTGTGATTTCTTCACCAGTCGACTGTCGATGTGTAAATTCTATCCGTTGGCTTTTTCTCCACGGATTTCAAAGGGGTTTTTTCGGGATTCTGTTTGAGGGTTTTGGGAAACCTATAAAGAGAGCTTCATTGTTCCATTGAGGGGTTACTCATCTTCTTGATCTACTCTTGAAAACCCCTAGCTTTTATATTCAAGTTTTTCAAAGCTCTCAAATTCAAAAGCCTAAGAATTTCAATCTCATTCTCTCTTGCTCTCAAACCTAGAATCAAAGTGATATCCTCTAGACACTTGGTGGTGACAAGAGAAAGAGCTTTTCTCTCTTCTTGGAAGAGACTTCAACACACAACACACTTGCTCCTTCAAGTTCTACTTCAAGGCATATGTGATTGTAAGTGTTACTATTTCATTATTTCATATCTTTCGATATTAGTTTAACTATCGGTTTGTGAGAGTGTTTTGCTTGCTCCCAAGTGGTCATGCCCCGCTTCCCTAAAAATGGAGGCGAGACGTGAGAAGGTCCGCTCAGACCTGGAGCTGTGAGGCTCCGGTCTGTGAAGCGTCTGGATTAACCAAGTAGAGGTCCTTGCAAGTGCGATACGGAACAAAAATAATAATAAAGAAAGAGACATAAAATAACCAATCTCAGAATGTCCAAAATAAGTTTCAACATCACAGAAAAGCCACCAGGCTAAAGGAAAAGAGTCTAAAAAGCCCAACCATGGCCAACAAAAGTACAACGTACCAAAGTAAAGGTGCTACACACCGACAACTAGCAACAACCTAAAACAGCAGTAACTAAGATCAGCCTCTAAGACTGGTCTCCGGTGTCCACAAACTCCTCGTTAAACGTGGGCTCAGGCTCGACGTCAGCAAACACCTCGTCCTCAACAACGATCTCTGGCTTAGGGTCTAACATGTGACTCCCAAAAGAGAGAGGGGCACATGTCAGCAAGTCTACAAGGGACTTGTGCAAGGAAACTAAAAGTAAAGTAAGCCAACCTAGCAGTTCTAAAAGCATGCAATGACATGACAGTTATAGTATGAGTGCAACAGGTAAAGAAACAAGTACAACAAGCATCTAGCATGGCATGGCAAGCGTAGCAAACTACTAACAATCACAAGTCACATTTTCATGTTGTGCACAGAGTTCACGCCTTACAGCTGAAGTGGCTGTATGGGCACACTTCTACGCTGAGTGGTCGCTCAACCCTACCCATCCACGTGTATCATGCATTGGCTTTTGGCCAACACAAATGGCCCGCTTCTGGATCACGAGCCAGGAAGTGTATTTGGCATAGGGTTGTGCCTGCAATGCAGGTGCCTAGCCTGAACAAAACAAGTACAAGTATAGTAGCGTGTGCTACGAATGCAACAATCAGACATGGATGGCATGACATGGCAAGCTGTAATTTAAATGCGTACAGATAAGGAATTTAAACATGGCAGTTACAAATGCATGGATGACATGGCAGCATGAATAAAACAAGTTAAAGGGGTTTGATCTAGCTTCGTTGTCAAGCTAGATCAAGTGAGGTGACGGATCTAGTTTCGTTGTCAAACTTAATCAAATAGGCGTCTTGGCAGCTATCATTTCACTGCCTAGTCTCTTTTACGCTACGGTATAAAAGTGGCCTAAAACATGGCCTAAACGAGCAACGGGCAAGTTTCACTTGCATGCAACCCGACGTCTGAATACACCATCCAAAAGTCCAATCTACATACGTGCACAAGTCCACCAGCCTACATTCCCAATTTAAATTATCTTAATTAGTGATTTAAACAATTTAAAACACCAATTTTTATCTTGTTTAGCAGGCAATGGTTGGGGGGTCCTAGGGGTGCAAAACGTTACCTCAACACGACGCGAGAGCTACTGGCGTCGGGTAGCGACGCCAGGGGTTGGAATATATGAACGTGCTCCTAGTCCAATTTCCAGATCATATTTCTCGCTCGAATAGTCTGGGCAGCAACTAGATCAACGAACCAAGATTCCAATGCTAGCACGTGTGACGAAGGGGATACGACGTGTCGCAATGTCAAAATAGTCAAAACGGAGATGAGAACGTTGTAGTGGGGCCCACAGCAGTTCTAAGGGTCAATGGGGGACCCACAACAACTCTGGAGGGCTGGGGGCCCATGGTAGCAAAGTAGTGCGACGGATGCAGAGTTGCGACGAAGGTCCTCGGTCGCAGCTAGCCGCTGCGGGGGTTTCTCTCGGTCAGACCGAGTGGGGCTCTCGGTCGGGCGGCTTGCAGCGCTGCAGAGTTGCAGTGATGTAGGGATTGGTGCGGGGCGGGGGAGCGGGTCGGTCAGACTGAGCGGGGCTCTCGGTCGTAGCGGGGTGCGGGGGTTGCAACGAAGCGCTGCGGAGCGGAGCGGCGATGCGAGGCTTGCTCTCGGTCAGACCGAGCGGAGCTCTCGGTCGCTGCGGGGGTTGCAGCGTTGCAACGTTGCAGCAGGGGCGATGCGGGGCTTGCGAGAGCGGCTCTCGGTCAGACCGAGCGGATGCGGGGAATTCCCTCGGTCTGGCTGAGCAGCTGCGGAGCGGAGATGCGTGCGTGAGCTGCAAGCGACTGCTGCGGAAATTTTGAGATGTGGGGGCGGCTAGGGTTTGATTTCTTGGGAAAAATAGGTTATCCTAGGGGGTATTTATATAGTGCAAGGGTTTGACTTGGTCTAGGGTTGATTTTAATTAGGATTAGAATCTTAAAACAATAAAACCCATTCTCTCCTTCTCCTACTCACGCAAGGATTATGTGCGGCCAAGAATAGGGCTGAGTCAACTAGGGTTAGGTGATAAAATATATAGGAATTATATTAGGGGTTAAACTAGTGGAACTTAGGGTTCAAAGAATTAAAATAGGATGTGCTAAAATTGCAAAATAGGTCAAATGAAGTCTAAAAATTATGAGAAAAATACTGGGGTGATCAGGACGACGAGAGAAAGAAAACTAAGAAGACGGTTCGCAATTTCGACGTCTAGGGACGAAACTAAAAATAGAAACGTCTCATGTCAAAAGTGAAAATCGTGACGTCTCTTCAAATAAGGTCAAATCGTGAGGGAACGACTCAAGAAATGTCATTCTAAAATAGTACCACAATTTAATACTCTCAGAGACGATCACAACGACATACCACATCATAGTGTTAAAAAACAAACAAGGTCTAAAATAAATACGTGCACGATCAAAAGCACGTGCACGATGAAAGTACGATCGAAAACCGACCGTTACATCATCCCCACCTTAGGAATGATTCCGCCCTCGGAATCAACATCAACTATTGCTCGAAAACAAGTGCAGGAAGCGCTCTCTCATATCATCTTCATGCTCCCAGGTGGACTCCCCAGGGGAACCATGACGCCACTGCACTCGAACCAAGTCGACGGTCTTATTCCTCAGCTGCTTCTGCCATCGATCCAGAATCTCAACAGGCTGCTCATCATAAGATAGATCCGGACGAACTGTGAGCTCCGAGAAATCCACAGCATGAGACGGGTCACTAATGTATCGACGTAACTGAGATACATGAAATACGTCGTGAACACCCTCCAGTGACGACGGCAACGCCAAGCGATAAGCCACGGCTCCAACTCTCTCCATGACATCAAACGGCCCAATGTACCTCGGACTCAGCTTGCCTCTCTTTCCAAATCGGATAACTCCGCGGTTCAGAGAAATCTTCAGAAAGACATGATCTCCAGGCTGAAACTCCAAAGGCTCCCGTTTAGCATCGGCCCAATGCTTGAAACGGTCCTGCGTGATCCTCAGCTTCTCCTGGATGTTCCTCACAACATCCACAGCCTCCTCGATCATCTCCGGTCCTAACAGCTCCCGATCTCCAATGTCATCCCAGCTCAGTGGCGATCGACATTTCTTCCCGTATAGCGCGACGAATGGAGACATGCCAATACTCGCCTGGTAGCTGTTATTGTAGGCAAACTCCACATGATGGAGATGATCCTCCCAAGATCCCTTGAAGTCCAACATGCACGCCCTCAGCATGTCCTCCAAAATCTGGATCATCCTCTCGGACTGGCCATCCGTCTGCGGGTGGTACGCCGTACTGAAACTCAGACTCGTACCCAAGCTCTTCTGCAGACTCTGCCAAAACTGAGATGTGAATCTCGTGTCTCTGTCTGACACGATACTCATGGGGACCCCGTGAAGTCGCACGATCTCTTGCACGATTCACGTTACATCACTAACTAAACTAGAGAAAAGAAATAAAAACGGAGAGTGAAAGAATTTACCTCCATGTATCTCTTCGCTAGCGTATTAGTGGACTGTCTTACTCGGAAGGGAATAAAGTGCGCGGATTTGGTCAATCATTCTACGATCACCCAAATCACGTCATTCTGCTTCGGACTCCGAGGTAGTCCAGTCACGAAATCCATAGTGATGTGTTGCCACGTCCACTCTGGAATCGGAAGTGGTTGTAGCAACCCTGTCGTACGCTGATGCTCCGCCTTTACCTGCTGGCATACCAAACACTTGGCTACGCTCCGAGCCACACTCCTCTTCATACCATGCCACCAATAATTCAAACGAAGATCTTTGTATATCTTGGTACCACCAGGATGCACAGAATACGGCGAACTGTGTGCCTCGACCAACAACTCATCTCTGATATCTCCAGCTGGCACACACAACCTGGCTTCAAATCTCAACGAACCATCTCCATGAATCAAGAAGTCAGTCCACAGACCGGCTTCTACCTGCTCCCGAATCTTCACCAGCTTCGGATCTCCGGCCTGACCTGCCTTGATCCGATCCACAATCGTCGACTGTATCTGCATACACATCAACGAAGAAGCCTCTCCAGGAAGCACGATCTCAATACCAGACTCGCAAAAATCCAGCTGCAACCTCCACTGCGAAGTCAACATCATCACCGCTGGAAGTCTGCTCAGCGCATCCGGAACCACATTCACCTTGCCATGGTGATACTGCAAGTCAATCTCATAGTCTGTAATGAGCTCCAACCATCGACGCTGTCGCATGTTGAGCTCCTTCTGCGTAAAGATATACTTCAAGCTTTTGTGATCGGTGAAAATCTTCACCTTCTCACTCAACAAGAAGTGCCTCCAAATCTTGAGAGCAAATACAACTGCAGCCAACTACAAATCGTGCGTCGGGTAATTCTTCTCGTGAGCCTTAAGCTGACAAGAAGCATACGCAACCACGTGCCCGTGCTAATGCAAAACACAACTGAGACCTTTGCCAGAAGCATCATAAAAGATCTCAAATCCTCCACTAAGATCGGGCACATCAAGAACAGGAGCAGTCGTCAACCTCTCTTTCAGAATAGAAAAGGCCTTCTCACAATCATCAGACCAAACAAATGGTACATACTTCCACGTCAGTCTGGTCATCGGCTCAGCAATACGGGAGAAGTCCTTAATGAAGCACCGATAATAACCTGCAAGTCCAAGGAAACTCCTGATCTCGAATGCTGACTGCGGAACATGCCACTCTCTGATAGCCTTAATCTTCTCGAGATCCACTGAAATTCCATCCCCTGACACCACATGCCCGAGAAAAGCAACTCTGTCCGGCCAAAACTCACACTTGGAATACTTAGCATACAAACGATGCTTCCTCAAAATCTCCAACACTGTCCACAAGTGCGATGCATGCTCCTCTTCTGACTTTGAGTAGTTCAGGATGTCGTCAATAAAGATAACGACAAACTTGTCTAGAAAGTCGTAGAAGATCAGATTCATCAGATTCATAAAAACTGCGGGTGCGTTGGTTACACCGAAAGGCATAACCGCGAACTCATAGTGACCATACTTCGTCCTGAATGCTATCTTCGGGATATCTTCCTTCTTCACCTTGAGCTGATGATAACCACTCCTCAGATCCAACTTAGAGAACACCATCAAACCTCCAAGCTGATCAAAAATGTCGTCTATACGAGCCAATGGGTATTTATTCTTGACGGTCACATCATTCAGCTCCCGGTAATCCACGCACATGCGACGCGAACCGTCCTTCTTCTTCACCAGCAAAACCGGTGCTCCCCACAGGGACACACTAGAATTGATATAACCCTTCTGCAAAAGCTCATCCAGTTGCTTACGCAACTCCTCCAACTCTACCGGAGCCATACAATAAGGTGCCTTCGAGATGGGCTGCGCTCCCGAAATAAGATCAATCGAAAATTCAAGAGATCGATCGGGCGGCAGTCCAAACATCTCCTCGGGAAAGACGTCGTCGAATTCTCGCACCATAGCTGGTCTACTCTGCTCCATCTGCATAGCAATAATCTCCACCGGTCTGGCTCGAAATCTGATAGGGCCAAGCGAACTGCTACCTCGACTGAATTCAAACACTGGATGTCCTGGGATCTCGAACACCACCTTCTTCCTCTGACAATCGATCGTAGCATAGAAAATCTCTAGCCAATCCATCCCAAGCACTGCATCATAGTTGATGATGTCGTGGACAATAAAATCTGCGTAAAGCTCATGTCCACAGACCACCAAAGGGCAAGAATTGCACCCATGATGCACCGAGATCACTCCGTTTCCTGTAATGACATTCCAACTCTTGGGAAGAGGGGATGTCGTCAAGGAATGCTTGTCCACAAAGCTCCGAGATATAATGTACATCGATGCTCCTGAGTCAAAGAGGACTCGTGCAGGAAATGTGCATACCAAAATCACACCTAACAGACAATCTAACGATCAAACCCTATTCTAACAAACAATCATATGCAAGCAACTAAACATAATCTACCAACCAAAACTAACTAAGAAAGGAAAAAACTAGGCTGAGAGTTACCTACGATAACTTCATCCACAGCCTCGCTCTCTACTGCCGTCATCAGAAAAGCCTGCCTCCTCGGCTGCATGGCCTGCTGAAAAGCCTGCTTCTGTTGAACGAGGGCTGCTCCATGTCCTACAGGTACCGGTGCTCTCTGCTACAATGGCTGAGCTGCAACTGGTCCCCTCTGTAGCTGTGCTCCATCTGGTGCTCTCCTCGTCTGGTTCGCATGCTGACAATCCTTCGCTACATGAGTAACGTCTCCACAAATCAGGCACTGCCCCATAAATCTACTGCACTGCTCCTTGATGTGGCCAGTCTTGCCGCAGAAATGGCAAGTCTTCAGAGTAGGCCCTCCTGGCCTCTTGAACTGCACTGGCTGGTTGGGTTTGAACCCAGGCCTAACCACTGCTCTGGCCTGCTCCATAGGCCTCTTCCCAGCTCCAGAAGTCTGTCCTCTCTTCTGGCTCGCAATCCACTCCTGCCTCCTAGCAGCTACCAGTAACTTCTGATACGACTCCAGATCTGACGAAGACATCAGGCTCTGCAAGTCTAGGGAAAGACCCTGCAGAAACCTCTGAGCCCTCTCCTCAGCATCCTCCACCATCTTCGGTGTGAAGTGACTCAGCCTGGTGAACTCCTGATGATACTGGTCCATCGTCAAATTTCCCTGCTTTAGTTCAATGAATCGCTGCAACATCTCCCTCCTGGCAGCCTTCGGAAAGTACTCCTCATCGAACCTGGACTTGAAAGTAGCCCAAGGTATCGGCTTCACCAACAGCTCCTCTTCTGCATCCCACCAGTTGCGGGCATTATCCCTGAGCTACTTCTTCATCAATTCAACCCATCCAGCCGGGTTGTTCTCTGACATCTTCAGATTATCCTCATTATTCCTGATCCACTCCTCAGCAGCCAACGGTCTTTCAGATCATTCAAAGAAAGTCGGGCCCAGCTCCCGAAACTGCTTCGCGCCCGGCTTGAAGCGAGGGGCATCTGGGTATTCTGAAGCATACCCTGCTGCATCTACATCATCTGATGCATCATCCTCATGATCTCAGCATAGGTGGGCTCTCTATCCGGTACCGCATCACAGGCGGGCCCACCACCAGCTCGGGTCTGTCGTCTTCCAGCCATCTAATGACATAGAAAACGAATTAAATTAGACTCAAAGCTTATGACTTGGATGTTTTAATTTATTTAATGGACATTCTATAATTATTATCGTTGTTTCGATAATTCGCAGTTGCAAGAGGACCTGCATGGGCCACCAACAAAACCTGTCACGCCACGCTTCCCTAAAAATGGAGGCGAGACGTGAGAAGGTCCGCTCAGTCCTAGAGCTGTGAGGCTCCAGTCTGTGAAGCATCTGGATTAACCAAGTATAGGTCCCTGCAAGTGCGATACGGAACAAAAATAATAATAAAGAAAGAGACATAAAATAACCAATCTCAGAATGTCCAAAATAAGTTTCAACATCACAGAAAAGCCACCAGGCTGATGGAAAAGAGTCTAAAAGGCCCAACCATGGCCAACAAAAGTACAGCGTACCAAAGTAAAGGTGCTACACACCGATAACTAGCAACAACCTAAAACAGCAGTAACTAAGATCAGCCTCTAAGACTGGTCTCCGGTGTCCACAAACTCCTCGTTAAACGTGGGCTCGGGCTCGACGTCAGCAAACACCTCGTCCTCAACAACGATCTCTGGCTTAGGGTCTAACATGTGATGCCCAAAAGAGAGAGGGGCACATGTCAGCAAGTCTACAAGGGACTTGTGCAAGGAAACTAAAAGTAAAGTAAGCCAACCTAGCAGTTCTAAAAGCATGCAATGACATGACAGTTATAGTATGAGTGCAACAGGTAAAGAAACAAGTACAACAAACATCTAGCATGGCATGGCAAGAGTAGCAAACTACTAACAATCACAAGTCACATTTTCATGTCGTGCACAGAGTTCACGCCTTACAGCTGAAGTGGCTGTACGGGCACACTTCTACGCTGAGTGGTCGCTCAACCCTACCCATCCACGTGTATCATGCATTGGCTTTTGACCAACACTAATGGCCCGCTTCTGGATCATGAGCCAGGAAGTGTATTTGGCATAGGGTTGTGCCTGCAACGCAGGTGCCTAGCCTGAACAAGCAAGTACAAGTATAGTAGCGTGTGCTACGAATGCAACAATCAGACATGGATGGCATGACATGGAAAGCTATAATTTAAATGCGTACAGATAAGGAATTTAAACATGGCAGTTACAAATGCATGGATGACATGGCAGCATGAACAATACAAGTTAAAGGGGTTGGATCTAGCTTCGTTGTTAAGCTAGATCAAGTGAGGTGACGGATCTAGTTTCGTTGTCAAACTAGATCAAATAGGCGTCTAGGCAGCTATCATTTCACTGCCTAGTCTCTTTTACGCTACGGTATAAAAGTGGCCTAAAACATGGCCTAAACGAGCAACGGGCAAGTTTCACTTGCCTGCAACCCGACGTCTGAATACAACGTCCAAAAGTCCAATCTACCTACGTGCACAAGTCCACCAGCCTACATTCCCAATTTAAATTATCTTAATTAGTGATTTAAACAATTTAAAACACCAATTTTTATCTTGTTTAGCAGGCAATGGTTGGGGGGTCCTAGGGGTGCAAAACGTTACCTCAACACGACGCGAGAGCTACACTGGCGTCGGGTAGAGACACCAAGGGTTGGAATATAAGAATGCGCTCCTAGTCCAATTTCCAGATCAGATTCCTCGCTCGAATAGTCTCGGTAGCAACCAGATCAACGAACCAAGATTCCAATGCTAGCACGTGCGACGAAGGGGATACGACGTGTCGCAACGTCAAAATAGTCAAAACGGCGATGAGAACGCTGTAGTGGGGCCCACAGCAGTTCTAGGGGTCAATAGGGGACCCACAACAACTCTGGAGGGCTGGTCGGCACACGGCAGCAAAGTAGTGCGACGGATGCGGAGTTACGACGAAGGTCCTCGGTCGCAGCTAGCCGCTGCAGGGGTTTCTCTCGGTCAGACCGAGTGGAGCTCTCGGTCGGGCGGCTTACAGTGCTGCGGAGTTGCAGCGATGTGGGGATTGGTGCGGAGCGGGGGAGCGGGTCAGTCAGACCGAGCGGGGCTCTCGGTCGTAGTGGGGTGCGGGGGTTGCAACGAAGCGATGCGGAGCGGAGCAGCGATGCGGGGCTTGCTCTCGGTCAGGCCGAGCGGAGCTCTCGGTCGCTGCGGGGGTTGCAGCATTGCAACGCTGCAGCGGGGGCGATGCGGGGCTTGCGGGAGTGGCTCTCGGTCAGACCGAGCGGATGTGAGGAATTCCCTCGGTCTGGCCGAGCGGCTACGGAGCGGAGATGCGTGCGTGAGCTGCAAGCGACTGCTGCGGAAATTTTGAGATGTGGGGGCGGCTAGGGTTTGATTTCTTGGAAAAAAATAGGTTATCCTAGGGGGTATTTATATAGTGCAAGGGTTTGACTTGGTCTAGGGTTGATTTTAATTAGGATTAGAATCTTAAAACAATAAAACCCATTCTCTCCTTCTCCTACTCACGCAAGGATTGTGTGCGGCCAAGAATAGGTCTGAGTCAACTAGGGTTAGGTGATAAAATATATAGGAATTATATTAGGGGTTAAACTAGTGGAACTTAGGGTTCAAAGAATTAAAATAGGCTGTGCTAAAATTGCAAAATAGGTCAAATGAAGTCTAAAAATTATGAGAAAAATACTGGGGTGATCGGGACGACGAGAGAAAGAAAACTAAGAAGACGGTTCGCAATTTAAACGTCGAGGGACGAAACTAAAAATAGAAACGTCGCACGTCAAAAGTGAAAATCGTGACGTCTCTTCAAATAAGGTCAAATCGTGAGGGAACGACTCAAGAAATGCCGTTCCAAAATAGTACCACAATTTAATACTCTCAGAGACGATCACAACGACATATCACATCATAGTGTTCAAAAACAAACAAGGTCTAAAATAAATACGTGCACGATCAAAAGCACGTGCACGAAGAAAGTACGATCGAAAACCGACCGTTACACAAGTTGTGGAAGTCAAGGACATCGATTATGTTTCGATTTCACTTGTAGGGTTCTAACTTGAGTATCCGGTGATATCTAGGTGGAAGGGACGTAGGATTACTGGGAATAAGTCGGAGTTGACTTGGGTAATCTGAACCATTGAAACATTCTTTCTGTTTGCATTGTTTCAATTTGGGTTTATTTATTATTCTGTATTTATTGTTGGTTAGGAATTTAAATTGGTATAACTATCATTTAAATTTTATAAACACTATTCAACCCCCATTCTAGTGTTTTCCTCATACCCAGGGTCCTTACAATTGGTATCACAGCGAAGGTTTATAGATATGACATCCAATAACTACAACAACGTTCCTACACCTCCTTCGTATAACAACCACGATCGTGATGGTGTGCCTACCGTCTTTGAAGGATAATCAACGGTTCGTCCTCCGCGTTTCAATGGCACGAATTTCGGCTATTGAAAGTGCCGGATGGAGACGTTTCTTAGGAGTGCTTCTCTTCGGAGAACCCTCCATAAGGAATACGTTGAACCCTCCAAAGAGGATTTTGACAAACGGACTCCCTCCGAGAAGTCTGTCGAAGTGAACAATGCCAAGGAAATGAACGCTCTTCATTGTGCATTGGATCCAGATGGGTTCAATAAGATATGCACATGTAAGAGTGCATATCAAATATGGAACCATCTAGTCGTTACCCACGAGGGAACGAACAAGGTAAAGTTGTCTAAATTATATGTTGCAATACAAAATTTCGATATATTTCATATGCAGGATAATGAGAACATTGCAACGATGTATGGACGCTTCACCGACATCACCAATTAGCTTGAAGCTCTTGGAAAAATCTACACCCAACAAGAAAAGGTGAGAAAGATAATCATGGGAATGACCTCAAATGGGAAAGAAGAGCAATCGCCATTGAGGAGGTCAATGACTTGAAAAATTACACCATGGTAAATCTCATCAGTACTCTCATGTCTTACGAAGTAAGAAGAGAGACCGAATGAAGATTAGAGCAATGATGAACCCAATGACGGCCAAGAAGAAAGCGTTAGCATTCAAGGTTACTTCTTCATCGTCTGATAGTGAAGAATTCGAGATCAAAATGGACTTGGAAGAAATGGCACAAATGTTGAAGAAGTTCCAACGCTTTTTTCGCAAAGGTAAATTTCCTTCCAAAAATAAATTTGATTCCACTAACAATACCTCATGTCTTTGTTTCAAGTGTAACAAGCCGAGGCACATTAAAAAGGATTGACCAATGCTTAGAAATAAAAAAAGTGGAAAGCACCAAAATACCATAAGTTCGACAAATACAAGAAGGATACGAAGAAAGGACTTGTTGGGATGTTCGACGATTCAAGCAGAGATTCCTCTAGTGAATTCGAGGATGAAAAGGGTGAGAGTGCACATATGTGCTTCATGGCCCGAGAAGATCCACTCTCCTATGAAAGCGATAGTGACAACGATGAACCCAAGGTAACGATGAATGAACTTCATATTGCTAACGAAGTATTATTTTCTAAGTATCAATCTCTTATGCTTAGATATACTATTTTAAAGATATCTAATCTTAACAAATCATCCATGCCATGCATCATCAACAATGACAACATTATTGATACACTTACACTTGAGAAAGCCACTTTGGTTTCTCAAAATGACATCTTAAGAAATGAGGTGAATTCCCTCAAATCTCAATTAGATCAAACTTATCCTAAAGGTAGTATTGATCTCGCTTCACATAACACACAATTGGGTATTGAGAATGATTTTCTTAAAACCCAAGTGCACGAGCTCAAAACATGTGTGTCCACTTTGGATTCCAATATTTCTTCTCTTAAAGAGAAATATGAGCTCGTGTCCTCCCAAGTTAAGAGATTTAACAAAGGGAAAGGGCAATTGGATGAATTTCTTGCAAACCAATTTCCGGCCACACATCGTTTTGGCCTTAGTTATGTGGAAGCAAATGCATCCAAATCTCGCACCTCCTATAGTGGTGTAACTATAGAATTTGTGAGGCCATCCTCCAGTGCAACCACAAGTGGTGTCAAAAACACTATTGGTAGCAAACCCCTACCAAGAAGGCCACCACTTCACAATCTCTTTCTTTTGGCAAGAAACCCACTAAGGGTGGAAACCAAAAGAAAGGTCATGCATATATGTACACCAACTCTTATACACATAGGAAATCTTCTACTTCACATGTGGAAACTAATGACACTTTTTATGCTCCACACCCATGGACACGTGTAAATCCACACATGACAAATAATCATGCACGTGCTCCTACACATCCATATGTGCATACACATCATCCTTCTATGTATGCTTATCCACCTCATGTTATGCATGCTCCATATGTTGCATATAACATGCATGCTCCTAATTTTGCATACACCCCATATATGTCTCATACTTACCAACCTACATCTTCATATGCTAGATCTCATGCCTCTAGGAAGCATGCACCACATAGAACTCAACCAAATGTGCATGCAACTAAGAAAAGGACGCCCAAAACATACACAATTTGGGGTCCTAAGAACACTAGCATAATTGATAGGAATGCTTATGTTAACTCCTATTTTAGCGATGTAATAAATAGTGGTAATTATGTTGGGAAGTGAAAGTCCACTTGGACTTGGCTTCCAAAGGGCTAATCCCTTTGGACCCAACAAAGCTTGGGTACCATGAGCTTATGGTATATTATGTAGGTACCTAAGAAAAAGAAAGAGAGCAATAAAAATTATATTGGCTCTAAAAAGAAAGGATGGATACTCGATAGCGGATGCTCCAAACACATGACGGGAGATCTCACATTACTCTCCGAAGTGATTAGCATCAAGGATGGTGCAACGGTCACTTTTGGTGGTAATCAAAAGGGAACCATCATTGGAGTAAGCAAAGTCGGTAATCCTTCCAAACCACTTATTACAAATGTTTACTTAGTTAGTGGTTTATGTCATAACCTTATCTCCATTAGTCAACTTTGTAACAAGGGTTACAAGGTTAACTTTAGAGAGGGAATGTGTAAAATTATAGATATTGATTCACATGCTTTATTTACCGGTATTAGGCATAAACACATTTATCATTTGAGCTTGCCTAAAACCATAGAACATTGCTTAGTTGCTAATACAAATGAAATACTATTATGTCATCGTCGTTTTGGTCATGTTCATTTTAAGCACTTATATAAGTTAGCTAAGCATGATCTCGTTAAAGGTTTTCCGAAAATTGTTTTTAGTAAAAAAAACTTTTGTGATTCATGCCAAAGAGGTAAACTAAGTAAATCATCTTATGGATTAGTCGTCGTTGATGACTTCTCTAGATTTACTTGGGTTTCATTTTTAACCAATAAAAATGAAGCTTTTGAAGAGTTTACTATATTTGCAAAGAAAATTCAAAATTTCTTAGGATCCACCATTATCACTATTCGTAGTGATCATGGAGGAGAAGTTGAGAATGCATCTTTCACTAAGTTTTGTGATGACAACGGGATTACTCACAACTTTTCTTTTTCCTCACGCACTACCACAAAATGGTGTTGTTGAGAGAGAAAATATGACCCTAATAGAGTGTTCTCGCACCATGCTATATGATAGTCATCTTGGACTACAATTTCGGGTTGAGGCAGTGCACACGGCATGTTATGTGCTTAATAGGATCCTAGTGAGGCCCTGAACGAACAAAACTTGTTTTTAATTATTTTATGATAAAAAGTTACAAGTTAAATATTTTCGCGTTTTCGGTTCAAAATGTTTTATAAAGAACACTTTTGGTAACTTAGATAAATTTGAGCCAAGATCCAATGAAGGAATTTTTGTTGGATATTCCACACGTAGCAAAGCCTACCGGATATACAACAAAACCTCTTCAACGATCGAGCAATCACTACACGTATCATTTTATGAAGATTTTGATATTTCTCATGTTGCTGATGATAATGTAGATGTTTTATGTGATTCCATTAGTAATGTTAAAATTAATGATTCTATTATTGAGACTAACAATACTAATGACATTGTTGAAGATGTTCCAACTGATACAGGTATTCCCAAAGCTTATCCAATCATTCGTAATCACCCCCATAACAAAATTATTGGAGATATTGGTGTGGGTGTATGAACAAGTTCAAGAATTGATGAATTCTTTCATTGTGCATGTGTCTCTACCATTGACCCAAAGAACATCCAAGAAGCGTGTGAAGATAACTCTTGGATAGTTGCAATGGGAGAAGAGCTCATGCAATTTGAGAGAAATGAAGTTTGGGAGCTCGTTCCTCTTCCAAGTGGTCACCAAGTGATTGGGACCAAGTGGATTTTTAATAACAAGACCGATGAAAACGAGGTCATCACAAGGAATAATGCAAGGTTAGTAGCTCAAGGCTATCGGCAAGAGGAAGGTATTGATTTCGAATAATCCTTTGCCCCCGTAGCTAGATTAGAAGATATTAGATTGCTTTTATCTTTTGCATCCCATAAAAATTTTAAGTTATTTCAAATGGATGTTAAAAGTACATTTTAAATGGTATTGTTAATGAAGAAGTTTATGTTTCTCAACCACCCGGGTTCACTCATGAAAAATTTCCAAACCATATTTTCAAACTTTAGAAAGCGTTATATGGTTTAAGACAAGCTCCTAGAGCTTGGTATGATCGAATCAAAACATTTCTTTTGGATTTAGGTTTTAAAATTGGCGAAGTTGATTCAACTCTTTTCATTAAAGAGTATGAAAATGACATTCTATTAATTTAAGTTGATGTAGACGATATAATATTTGGTTCTACTAACTTTAATCTTTGCCAAGAATTTTCTAAGTCTATGAAGGATGAATTCGAAATGAGCCATATGGGTGAGCTCAACTACTTCCTTGGATTACAAATTCGACAAATGAAGGATGGAACTTTCATACATCAAACAAAGTACACTGGGGAGCTTATCAAGCGATTCGGGATGGAATTGTATTCAAACAATCGGACTCCCATGAGTACGACAACCCATTTACACAAGGATGAGAACGGGACAGATGTAGACATTCGTCTATATCGAGGTATGATCGGCAGCTTAGTTTACTTAACCGCTAGTAAGCCCGATATTATGTTCTCTGTATGTCTTTGTGCTAGATATCAATCTAGACCTAAGGAGTCACACTTGATTGCGGTTAAACGAATTTTTCGTTACATCAATCATTCACTAGATTATGGGTTACTTTATCCTAAGTCTAGCACATATGAGCTAATCTCATATAGTGATGCCGACTTTGCCGGATGCAAATCCGATAGGAAGAGTACTAGTGGCACTTGTCATTTTCTAGGAAATTCCCTAGTTTCTTGGTTCTCTAAGAAACAGAACTCGGTATCATTGTCCAACACTAAAGTGGAATATCGGGTCTTGCATGTATACAAGTTCTTTGGATGAGACACACACTTAAAGACTATGGTGTCAATTGTGATACTTGTCCTATCTTGATAACCAAAGTGCAATTTGTCTTTCCAAGAATTCGATACATCTCTCCCGTACCAAACACATAGATGTGATACACCACTTCATTAATGATCATGTAGCTAAGAATGACATCATCTTAGAGTACATTGAAACCCAAAAACAAATCGTCGACATCTTCACTAAACCTCTTAAAGAAGATTCATTTGTGAGGTTGGGTGGAGAATTAGGGATTATGAGTGAATCTGAATTATAGGAGTTCATACGTCTATGTTAAATCATGATTTGAACTTATGTTATCATTTTACTTCACTTGTTTTGATATGCTATATGTTTTTCATATATTTTCTAGAGATGAATTTGAGATTTTGATGATTTCAATTGTTTGGATTAATATACGTGATTTGTATGTTAAGATATAATATTTTGATAATGATTTCTTGATTAGAGTAATATTAGAGTATAGGTCTTAGGGTGAGTTGTCTCAATCCTCTGGATTTCAGCCTCTCTGTACATTTTTTGGACCAGGACAGACGACTATCATTCCTTCTACAGTCGCCCGCCCAACTCTAATTTTCCTACTGCAGTCTAAATTTTTCGCACAGTGGACTACTGAACTTTTTCTAGTCGACTGTCTCTCCGACATGCGACTGCAAGTTGTTCATCAGGTGCTTGTCCTAATCATGAGATCTCTCTGTTTATTCATCATATTTTTTGAGTCACTGTCAGACGAATGTTGCGTAATTTACAGTCGGTTGTCTCTTCGACAGGCGACTGTGCGTTATTCAACTGGCGATTATCTGTCTACCAAAGTCTGATCTCTATCATTTCGACCAGTCGACTGACGATTGTACATCAGTTGACTGTCCACTTCAGTGGCAGTACGTTAACTCGATATGAGCCATCGATCAGACGATCCAACGGCCCAGATTCATTTGACCCCATCTTTGATTCCTGAGGCCGTCGATTATTTCTCTCTCATCCGTTCAACTTCCCTCGTCTTCTTCCTTTGAACTCCAACCATGTCTTCGACCTCCTCGTCACTTTGAAGATCCTACCCGTCGATCTCCCTCCCTAATCACTCGATTGAGAGTTTGGGTTCACCATCGATCGTCACAGATTAGGTATATATCTCTCTTTTCCATTCGATCGTGCCCTCTTTTCGTGCCGTTCTGTCGATCTGTGAGATCATGGCCCCCAAAAATGCTACATCATGGTTTAAATCGTTGAGGAAACAAGGTTCTCCTTCCTCACCCACTCTCAGAGTCCTTAGTCCTCACCGTCCTCTGGTGAGTTTCTAGGGATATCAATCGCTGATCCTCTTCCTTCAGCTTCTTAGGTTGAACCCTCTCCTCCGCATGCTGCCAAACCATCCTCTCCTTCTCTTTCAGATCTGTCAGATGACCCTCTCCTCGTTCAGTTGTATGAGCGAGTTTCTTCGCTTGAAACAAAAGTTTCGGACATGGATCAGAAACTTTCGCTCCTTCTTGACCTGAACTATAAGTCGTTTTAGTATCACGGCTTTTCGGTTCCGGTTACTCTCCAGGCTCTGTTCCCTCCTTTCGAGGATGTTCAACATACTGTTGTCCCTCATCCTCTTGTTGATACCCAGGCACCTCTTCCTCTACTGATGTTCTGCTCTCAATGCCTGTTAATATTCTCGTTGGTCAGTCTTCAGTGCCTGATCATGTGGAGATTCATACTGCTGCTAGTGCTTCGCCATCAAATCGGAAGGCTCGTGTGTGTCCTTCTTGTCGCTTTTCTAGACTGGTGTTCCATCGCTCTGGTCACTATTCAGACTCCTCTGTCATTCAGATTGATTGATGCAGCTCTGCCTCTACTCACCCTAGGACTTCTTTTTGTTAGGGTTTTAGTATGTGTATGTATTTTTTTGGTTTGTTTGGTTGTACCTCTGGATGTTGTTATACTATTAGGAGTTAGTCTTTTTGTATTCCTGGTATATTTTTGGCAGCATGATAGAGTTGCTCTACTGATGGATGATGATATATGTATGTCGATCATACTTTTGATGTACATGGAGTTGATGTTGTCTTTTGAACTCCTTGTATCTTTTGATTATATATATGATGATGCTTTAACTTTATCATATGTTGCTTCACATTGTGTCTCATTATTTATGTTGATTGTGTGTACATTGTGAAATTGTCTCTCTTTGTATGCTCTATTATATACATGATGTGATGTGAGACGTTTTTCTCATTTTTGAAATGTTGATATTGGATTCTTGTTCCTTTAGTCAACTAAGATTTCTTGTGTTGATGATTTTTTGGTATATATCAATGAGATGCACCTTCGTGATTTTTCCGATTATTTTTTGGTATCACATTAAATATATATCTCATCTTTAGACTCTCATGATTGTTTTAGTACTTATTTAGCATTATTGTTGTTGTTTTTCTACTCCCACTTTTTGGATAATGTCATAGGGGGAGAGAAATAAACATATCATAATTTTGTGCAAAGTAAATTCTAAACTTGAATCTAAGATTGAAGTTGCCTTAGATTCAGGGGGAGTAAGATATAATCAACTTGGATTATAAAATCCTAGATTTCAAGAATTAAAATCATTTCATTCAAGCATATATTACATGCTCGCTTTAATTGATCTATAGATGCCCTTATAAATATTGACTAACTTGATTGGCATCTATGTAGGGGGAGTAAGTATTCATTAAGAACAGTTACTTATCTTTTTGTTTATGTTTGTTTGTCATCATCAAAAAGGGGGAGAATGTTGAGTATTGGACTTCTCCCTACTTTGTGTTAATGATGAACAAATATAAATACTTGTGACTAATCCCCTGTTTTCAGTTAATCCATTGCCTAAGCATATTATGAAGATATATTAGCAATAGATGTCACTCAAGGAGCAATCAAAGCATGAAAAGTGGATTGGATGATCAAAGATGGCGATTGAAGCTCCTAGAAGACTTTAAGCTCATACTTTGGATAGAAGAGAGGTTTCTACAAAATGTAATCTTTTTATTCTCTTCTAGTATGTAACTTAGAAGTAGAACTATGTTGGAGTACACACACATCTTTATTTCTGTCCTAGGAAATCATTAGATCACATTCCCTAAGTCTCCATTTACATTTCTTAAGCATGTGCATTTTGGGATTTCAACAGGCGACTGCTGAAGATTTTATAGGCGCCTGTCTTAAAGAAATTGCATGTGATTTGTTCTACATTCACCTGTTATGCACATACTTTATCAATTGGTTTTTAGGATTGTAGCTTTAACTCTAACCAGGCGACTGTAGTACAAAAGACATGCGCCTGTCCAAGCTATAGGTGCATGTGATTTGTTAGTCAGTCGCATGTCTCTCTCCTGATCAAAGGACATTTTCTTTTCCGTACGGCCAGACGACTGATGTTGGATTAACAGTCGCATGTCCAAGGCACAGTCTACTGTTAATGCTTCAACTGTCGCATGTCGATTCTTTCTCTGCAAACCCTGCTTTCTGGAAAGTTTCGGTTATTAGTGACAGACAACTGATGTTGGTTTCACAGTCGCCTACCCATGGCACTGGCGCCGGTGTGTTCCACATCGGTCGCATGTCATGTCGTCCTAGAACTTTCTGAGTTTTCTCCGCTTACCCATGTTGCGGCCAATCGCCTGTAGAAGGATTTTTAGTCGCCTATTAGGTTTACAAGTGCTTGTCTTTCCTTCATTAGTCGACTGTCTTACGTGGTAAGTTATCGTTTGAATTCTCCCCTACCCTCTGACACAGTGCAGCAGTCGACTATGATTTCTTCACCAGTCGACTTTCGAGTGTGTAAATTCTATCCGTTGGCTTTTTCTCCACGGATTTCAAAGGGGGTTTTGAGGATTCTGTTTGAGGGTTTTGGGAAACCTATAAAGAGAGCTTCTACTGTTCCATTGAGGGGTTACTCATCTTCTTGATCTACTCTTGAAAACCCCTAGCGTTCATATTCAAGTTTTTCAAAGCTATCAAATTCAAAAGCCCAAGAATTCCAAACTCATTCTCTCTTGTTCTCCAATCTAGAATCAAAGTGATATCCTCTAGGAAATTGGTGGTGACAAGAGAAAGGATTTTCTCTCTTTTTAGAAAAGACTTCAACCCACAACACACTTGCTCCTTCAAGTTCTACTTCAAGGCATAGGTGATTGTAAGTGTTGCTATTTCATTATTTCATATCTTTCGATATTAGTTTAACTCTCGGTTTGTGAGAGTGTTTTGCTTGCTCCCAAATTGTGGGAGTCAAGGACATCGATTGTGTTTTGATTTCACTTGTAGGGTTGCTCAAGTGTCTTTAAAGGAAACCTCAAGTTAGGGTTCTAACTTGAGTATCCGGTGGTATCTGGGTGAAAGGGACGTAGGATTATCGGGAGCAAGTCGGAGTTTACTTGGGTAATCTGAACCCTTGAAACATTTTTTGTGTTTGCATTGTTTCAATTTGGGGTTATTTATAATTCCG
>JAULAV010001865.1:0-25000 GCA_030789695.1 Scilla litardierei | reverse complement strand
TTGGAGGATATCCCACTTCCGCCATACTTTCATGGCTCGGGGTGGGAGAACCCTCATTTACATATAAAACAATTTGAAGAGTGGATGTTTTCATGTCTTGGTGGGAATATTGATGATGATTGCATATATTTTAGATTTTTTCCCTCTTCTTTACTTGATGATGCTAGATTGTGGTTTGATTCTTTGTCTCTCGACTCACATTTTAATTGGTTGTCGTTTCAGGCTGAATTCCTCCGAGTGTTTTTGCCTATCTTTTTGGAGCAGGTACAGGGGCGGCAGGCCATGGAGCAGTACATATCGAGCTTTACCCAAGCTGAATGGGAGTTCTACCATCAGGCTTGGCAGAGGTTCACTGATTTGGTGCTTGCGTGCCCACACCAGAGCTTTCACGAGGATCATCTTCTGCAGATCTTCTACACAGGATTATCGCCATCTGGGCGGGATTTTGTGCAGATGAGTTGCAGTGGGGAGTTCTTTGATTATTCGACCGAGGATTCATGGTGTTACCTGAGGGACCTTGCAGCGTGGGAGCAGACTGTGCCATCTGGAGAATGCCAGAGAAGCTGATGGCCCATGATGCATCGATGATTCACAATGAGTCCAACATGGTTTCTCATGCCAAAGCTCCACAAATTCATTTCCAGCAAAAGACTGCCCTCATAGGATTAGGTGTACCAGTTGAACTGGCCTGGGCTGCAGAGGAAAAAGTCAGGAAGGGGCATGCTATAGTTTGTTACAACTGGTGATAATGAGACTGAAGATGAGTTTTCCCCAAGACAATCCAGCAACAATCACCTTCTCAACCATGTTCCAGGTCCTATGAATGCAATTGCTGCTATAGAGATCTTTACTCACTCGACCCCAATGAAAGTATTCTCATTGGTGTCTTGGGAACAATCCCATTGTGTCTCTAAAGTTCTATATTAATGACTCCTTGGTGACAATCATGCGGCATTCACTGAGAACTAGTTGTCAGATTAGAGGCTAAACGATACCTAACATCATATTGTTATTTGAGTTTGCAAAAGAATTAGAAGCACATTCAAGTAATTCAGGTTTTTTTTCTTCTTATTGTTGAGGTGTGCATGCTATTCTGTTAAGGTTTAGAATGTGGTTTTGTGGTAGATATATTTAGTTTTAAATTTGACCGGATGGATACCAAAAGAGTAAGAAAAGAATGTGATATTTTGTTAATTGCCCAATATCAGCTCCCAAAAGTTAAGGAGTTGGATGGATGTTGTTTGTAATTTTGTATTTGTTTTTATGCCCATTTTTTGGCAAAGGTAAAAGAACACATGTCATGGATCATAAGATTGATGTCAACTTGATGATGTTGTGTGTCTAAGTAATGTATGATTTAAGTTTATTTTTCGGATTTATAAGATGAAACTGCTTCAAACTTGATCATTTTTCTTCTAACTGTACTTTTGCTGCATGCTCTAATGTGTGGTTAATCAAGGGACATGCCTATATATTATTGCCTAAATGGTGACGAGTTAGGCAATGATATGTTTTTTCTTTTCTGATGCCTTTATTTTGATAATTTTCACGGAAGGAAAGGACATGCATGTATCCTGCTGAAGGTAAAAATTTGAGTTCCTTTTCTTAGGGATACTAGATTTGAGTTTACCTGGGTGTTTTGTTGGCATATTATCATTTGTAGTCTTTTATAATTTTACCCCTCTTCCTAACTCCCAAAGTTCAAATATTTGTTTTCGTTCCTTGAAGGCTAAATTCATTAAACTTTAAGAGGACTTTAGTGAATGTCTTCGTGATTTCAGTGTAGTGCAAGGTGTGCTTTTGTTCTAAATATTTAAATTCCAGTTTTTGCAATATATCATTACTTTGAGTGTGGTGATTTGTTGGCATTGGTTTTTAAAACAGATTTTGTATTTTCTTTCAACTATCGTTCAAATTAAAATTTTAACTTCAAATAGGCTGGAAGACAGAAAGCTTTTATATGTTTTTCAATATGCATATAAACACTAATAGTCCTCTTTTCCTGTTGTCCATTTGTCATTCACCATTGACAAAAGTTTATTATTTTGGAAACATTGGGGAATTGTATTCTGCTTATTAGTCTGAAAATACAAGTCATACCATTATTTCCAAAAAAATCATAACATTATCATTACGGCCCACCCTTCAGAAACATAAATGCGAGTGTACTCATGTCAATCATTTATTGTACTGAGTTAATTCTAGGATAATTCAATAAATTATGTAAATTTCATATTAGGTATATGACGTTGCTCCTGGCTTCATTGTGTCTGATATGATCGAGAAGCTTAGAGATGACATTTTGCACCATGTAAATTGTTTGTACGCGATAATGGCATACAAGAAGGAGATGCATGACTCTTTGACTTGAATGATGAACAGAATGACATTGTGATGACTGTTAGCATCCTCTATGTAGCAGGCCAAGTGGTTGATCAGAGGAATGCTATTTTACTACATGAATCAAGAAATAGATCATTGGCACAATAATTTTTGGGCATAAGAATGTTTAATATCTACCCGTGCTACCTACTTTTTTGTGTCCATGGATCTTTATGGATAAACATACAGTGGTTTCTCCTAATCTTTTTAGCTGTAACTTTAAACTCAAAAATATTGCTGAACTTAGTCATGGCTTTAGAGCTCACCAAGAATACTGAGGCCGTTATATATGCGTGTAAGTTGTCTTAGAATCTGAAATATAAGTGTAACTGAAATATCTCTGAGAGTAGTGGCTTGCTATTTGGAATATTCCATGTTTTTCTTTTATTTTTGTGTAAGGGTAAAGTTGTGAATGATTCTTCTATGAAAAACCGTTAACAAACTATGGAGTAATGTGAATATTCGATCGCCTTTTGTTTCTTAGTGTATATCAGATTTTTCAGGAGATGAAAAACAAAAATCATTACAATATCATAAGTGTTATTGTAAACATTATTAGTTGATTGCCCCAATAAGGAAATCAAAAATAAAAATCTTGCTTGCCCCAATACAAGTCCACAGCTCTTACGTAACAGTTTGCTAATAGTAAATCGACATTTTTTGGAGGGTTGTAGGGACCTAGAAACCAAGTACACACAAGACAAGTTGAAAAGATTTATGTAGAGAACAACAAGTCCAAAAACTCAAAGTATTCATAATACAAAGAAAATTTAAGTATGATAAAATGTGCGACAAAGTATGAAATGGAACCACGTCTAATTTTTGTCATTACAATTGAAGTGTGATGAAAAGCTTACAAATCAATGTCAAATTTCATGGTGGTTAAAGTAAGCTGCAAACTAAATAACGTAAAGACAGTGTTATTCAAGTCCATAGGTAGAGTTATCTGACACAATTAATTATTGTTTTCATTATAGAAATTTGTCTAAACATTGGGAGAAGAAACAGGATTTGTCTAAAATTTGTAAGGGAACTAAATATTGTGTGGGGGCTGAAATTTTCGTATGGAACTAAATAAACAATGGGGGAACTACATTCTCTGGGGGGAACTAGATATTGAGGGGACTAAAAATTTTAAATATTTGAGAAGAACTAAATTCTCTGTAGAGAACTAAATTTTGGGGAACTAAGATTTTGAGTGGGACCTAATAATTATTGCGCTTTAATTATTTTTATTCGTTTAAAATTAGGCGGTTCAAGATTTTTAGGAGAAAATATTTTAAATGAACCGTGCCCTTAGGGCACGGGTTATGACTAGTATATATATATTTGAAGGGTAAGCAACTTTATTCATTCTACCAGAGACCTTTGTGGAATATCTTGATCCTCACACCAGTGATCATTCGCCAATGCTAATCAGATTGCATACCAAGGTAAAATCTTACCCCTATGCCATTTAAGTTTTTCAATGTTTGGGCAACTTGGGCAGGCTATAATGAGCTATTGGAGAATGTTTGGGGCCAAGAAGTGGATGGTTCTCCTATGCACAGGGTTTTCATCAAGCTCAAAAATATCAAGGTTGCTCTCAGTAATTGGGGCCATCATCATTTATCTACTAATAATATTTTGGCTTGTACTACAAGTCTCGAAGATGTTCGTAAGCACCCCTCTTTTGACTATGATCCAGACATCCAACAGCAGGAAATGGATCTTTCTCTTAAATTATCCAAGCTTATTAGCATGGAGGAGGCAATGTTGCGACAAAAAAGCAGGCAAGATTGGCTTAGCTTGGGGGATAAAAATTCAAAGTTTTTTTTATAATGCTATTAAGGCTTGACAATCCCATAACAACGTGGGTCATCTGGTGGATGCTTCTGGTAATATTAATACTTCTTTTGAGGAGCTTCGAAGTAGTGCTGCTAAGTTCTATGAAGATTTGTATAAGCAAAATTCTTACTGTAATGTATTCCCTAAACTGGTCGTGAAGCGTATCCTTACTCCTGAAGCTACAACTTGGTTGGAAAGAGATATTTCTAAGGAGGAGATCAAAGATGCAGTGTTCCAAATAGGGGTGGATAAATCCACTGGCCCAGATAGATTTAATGCATTTTTTATCAATACAGTTGGAGAGTAATAGGTAATGATAGTACTATTGCTATTCAATCCTTCTTCCGCACTGGATCTCTTATGCACCCTTTTAATCACACGAATCTCACATTGGTGCCTTAGAATGCTCATGCACCTGGTCTTGGTGACTACAGACCCATTGCTTGCTGTAATGTCTTTTATAAGACAATTAGCAAAATAATATGCAATAGACTGAAAACTATTGTTCATGACCTTATCTCCCCAAACCAATCCGCTTTTTTGAAAGGTAGGTTGCTTTCAGATAGCGCTCTTCTTGCTCATGAACAGATTAGGGACTTCAGCAACCCCATGGGGGCCAGGGCATGCCTAAAACTTGATCTGAAGAAGGCCTTCGATAGTGTGAACCGTGAGTTCATTTACTATATTCTTCATTGTATGGGATTTGGCAGGATATTTCTGAGTTGGATTAGAGAATGCATCTCTTCTCCTACTTTTTCCGTTATGGTGAATGGTTCCCCGGTTGGCTATTTTGAAGGTAATAGAGGTATCAGGCAAGGGGATCCCCTCTCCCCATACCTCTTTGTTATTACTATGGAGGTGTTCTCTATTTTAATTGATTTGGCAATGTCTTCCCGTCATATTCACCCTATGAGACGCTTTGCAGCAGTATCCCATTTACTTTTTGCTGATGATCTTCTGTTATTTTGCCGGGCGAATACACACTGATTTAATGGCCTTAAATCCCTTTTATCTGATTTTGCAATCTTACTGGCCTTGTTATTAATTGGGATAAGAGTACCTCTGTTTTCAGCAAGGGCACAAAGGGTCCATCTGCTCTAGCCAACCTTCTGGGAATCAAGCTTGGAACTACTTTTGCTACGTACCTTGGCTTGCCTCTTTCCACCAGATATCCTAAACCATCAATGTTCGGCCGTCTTATTGATAAATGTAAGAAGAGACTCATGGGATGGACCTCCACCTTGCTAACCACCTCGGGAAGGATTGAGTTAGTCAGATCAGTCATTTACGGTATGATTTCCTTCTGGATGCAAGTCTACCGATTTCCTACATCAGTGTTGCGCATTATAACTTCTACATGTAGGGAATTCATTTTGGGCACATCTCGTATTTGAGCGTGGAAGGATCTTTGTGCCCCAAAAGATGAAGGTGGTGTTGGACTGAGATTGTTATCTGATCTCAGCTATGCGTCAGGGGTGAGACTGACGTGGCGTATGCTTTCTACTGAAGGGCTATGGGCAAATTATATGCGGAATAATTATAGAGACTACTCCCTCTTCTATGCCGCGTCACCAAAAGCAACCAGCTCGGGTACTTGGAAGTTTTTGCTTAAGTGCAGACAATTCTCTAATAGGATGATTATAAGGCAGGTGAATAATGGGCAAGCAACATTGTTTTGGAAGGATTTTTGGTTGGATGATGGGCCCCTTTGCGAGTTATTCCCGATTCCAGCTGGTGCGAGTTTTAAAACAGTAAGGGACTACCTCACTTCGGTGGGATGGACTAATTCTAGTGAGCTTGATGAAGTGCGACAATTACTACCTTGCATTGCGCCAAACAATCTGGATGACGTGTGGACTTGGGCGCCTGGACCTCATTTTCAGTTTAAGCAAGCATGGGATGGTTCTAGACAACATGGTATGAAATTCATCTATAAGAACTTGATTTGGTATAAATTCCATGTCCCTAAAATGTCTCTTACGCTACTTAGATCTTTCCGTGGTAAATTGTTAACTAAGGATATGAGGAGTAAATGGGTTGCTACTTCGGACACTCAGTGTGTGCTATGCAATTTGGGGGCTGATGAAACGATAGATCACCTATTTTTTAATGTCATTATTCTCGTTACATTATTAGCAGGAGTCTTCTCAAACTGGGCGTTATTCACCACATTGACCCTTTGCTTCATAAAGTTGGTGACTACTACCTGCTGCACTTTGACAATAAGCACACACTAAGTACTCTTGCAAAATCTATTCTGGCGGCGATAGTATGGCATATTTGGAAGGAAAGGAATAGAAGAATATTTGAGGGCACTAATAAATCAATGACATTGCTATTTGAAAATATTGCTGCAGACGTCAGGGTCATTCTGAGAGATATTGACCCAACGGAACCTGAGGCAGTTCATGCTATGGATAATTGGGAATTCAGAGATACATGCTGAAATTGGAGATATGATGTGCTTTACTTCTTGTACATGTTGTTTGGGGAATGGTTATCTGTTGGTAGGGAGTGACGGCGTCTGTGCTCTCTCCTCTCTCTAACATTCATTATGCTCCATTACTTGTATAATTTGTACTTTTGACTTGTTAATAAAGATGCTCACTAACATTCCAAAAAAAAACTTTATTCATATAACTCAACAAATTACAATATTGGTCTACTAAATAGAGCCAAACATAAAACGCAAGAGAAACAAATTCATAAATAATCCTACAACTCTAATAGAGAAGGAATCCTAACGATACTTAGGATTCCGAGTATCCCTTGAGCTTTTCCTTCGAGGTGGATCCAAATAAGTCTTTTTGAGTGTCTGTAAGTTTGGAGCTAATCGGTGCATTTCATCCTCCCACTCTTGATTTATCGTTGTAGCATCTCCACCAAATTCCTCCACCCATTCTTACTCATATTCATCTTCATCAGCATTTTCATCTCCAACATTGTCAGTGTCATCAATATAGTCATTACCAGATGGGCCCCCAGTTTCCGTAGCATTTGGAATCACATGTACATTTGCTGTCTCACCATTAGTAACCTCTTCATTCCTATTAGAAGGACCTCCAGGCTCTAAACTAGCTGAAAATCCTCTACTCGTAACATTCCCTTCATTAATCAACACACTTCTAGCCTCAGGCAAAGTAGCCTTACCTTTCTCCACCCAAACCTTCTTAAACGGATATTGGGAGGTTGAATGCCCAAAGCACTCATACGTTGGACAGCAGGCAAGTTTTCATATTCCACTCTAATGATCACATTCTCCTCATCCTCCACAACAATCTCTATTGTTTTTTGCAATTTGGTCTTTGCATCAATTTCAACAAAGCATCTTGCATATGAGTACCTTTCTCCTAATTCTGTAGCCTTATCAAGGAATAAAGGCTTCCCTATAGAGCTAGCAATTATACTGATGCACTCTGTAGACCAAAATTTCAGTGGCAAGTCAGGAAATCTTACCCATACTGGAATTGATGACAAAAGATCTCTGTCCATTGTGAGGTCTGGAGTCCAGCGTCGCAACACTATCACCCTCTTATCAAACATCCAAGGCACCCCTTGGAGTACCCTACTACAATCTTCCTCCAGCTCAAACACGAAGAAGAAAAAGCCATTTTCTCTAGAATGGACCTGTAAAGTACCTTTTGGCCGCCACAAACGATGGACACATGCACGAAGGTGGGAATAAAAAGGTTTGTCACCCACAACATAACCAGCTAGTGTTCGTCCCCATTTTGCAACATTAGTAGAGATTGCTTCATGCGGAATCCAAGGGACAGTCTTGTCCGAGGGAACCTCCCGAAGAGGATAGTAAGAGCATTGCTAATCTCTTCAACAGCGCGTCCTACAGAAAAAAGCGAACTCCAGGCTTCTCGACCAGTCTTCGCCACTCTCAAAGGAGCAGGTGGTTGGCCAGCAGCTTTTCTCTTCCGAATGTTATTAGAATTCTGTTATAGTGGAGGATATTCTTCGGCATAATTGGGTGTTGAATTTGCTACATCAGACGTAGACATCCTTTGAAGACAGAATGAGGAACATCGATGATAAGGGTTTCCGGCATTGATACAAGCGGGATTGGATCTGCTGCCCATGATGTATTCATGGAGATGATCAGACAGAGAACTTCGGACAACATGCACAATCTGAGCGGATGCCAAATCATGCAGCCGGCCCTCAGTCACTGCAGAAATCCCTTTACGCCACCGGAGCAAAAGCAAACCTCGCCGGTAGTCGACAGGATCTGGATCCCTCAGTCGACCGGATCTGAAGACAAATCCACCGGAGCAGACAAATCCAGCAGTCAGAGGCGGTGCATAAGCGATCAGAACCTGTGCACTCAGAACTGAGAGCGGAGAATGCCGGAGCCCGGAATGGCCTTGCCAGAAGTGGAGAACGCCGCTGGCCGGATCAGAGATCGCCGGAGGCCGGATCTGAGCGGATCAGAACGCCCCTGAGCGGATCTCAGCGGATCTGATCGCCGGTGGCCAGATCTAAAGGCCGGATCAGAGAGCGGAGATTGCAGGTGGCTGGAACGGGCCTGTGATTGGAGCGTCGGACGCAGCCTACCGGAGACCGGCCGGTTGCCGGTGAAAACAACCGATAACACGCAGCAACTCTCCTGTGTGCCCTGTTATTTGCAGTTGAGATTAATACTTGGATATATATACACACAATAAATGGCCTCTACCAAAAAAACAGGAACTGTGCCCCTGGGCGATCGCAGTCATGGTGGTTCTCGGTCCACTGTGGAGGATTTCAATCCCCAGGCGGCGGTTCCCGATCACGGTCCTGTTCGGCGACCTGTGGATGGTCACGCTGATCCGTTGAATGATGGACATGCCATCGCTACTGGTGGCTTGGAGATAAACCAGGGTGGCTTGAAGACGGCGGGGTTTCTACTGTGGATCCGATCAAGGGTAAGGGGGTATTTGTTGAGTCTTCATTTGTCGATGAGGGCTAGAAAATTGTGAGCAATGGGAAGAAGAGAGCGGCCAATTTCCAAACTTATTCCAAGGATTTGAAGGAGAAAGGAGCCTATGGTGGGCTCAGACGAGGAGATGGTCGTGCTTGGTCTGCTGCTCGAACCAATATGGCTTCTCATCTTCATAAGGGTGGAGGCTCCTTTCGGAATGGTCCAAGCAACGCCAATGCAGAGCAGATGTTTGCAAAAATGCATGTTCGACCAGATGTTACAATCCACATCAATCCGAAAGCAGGCAAGAGATCTTGGGTCGACATTTGCTCCACTCGACGTAAATACGCCGATCCTCTTGTGATGTCACTGGTTCCGCCTATGGTCTGTGAAGATGATTTAACCAGAGTATGGGTACCTAACTCCCTGTTGGTGACAGGTGCTGCACGGTGGAAAAATTCCCTTGTGGGATATATCTTAGGAGACATTCCATACTACGGGCATATCAAGGCTTGGATGGAGCGTCTCTGGAAGCTCAAGGGAGGGCTGCAAGTCTTTAGCAAAGAAAATGGCTTCTTTTATTTCCGGTTTGAAAAGGGTGAAGATTGTGAGGCTTACAAATATGGCCGTCTCGTTGTCTTGCAGCGAGTCCTTCTATTAAGCATGATCGTGATTTTCTCACCGCCATCCCTGTGTGGATTCAGCTTCATAATATGCTGCTTTCTATGTGGACTTTGGAAATTTTGAATACTGTAGCCAGTGGTGTTGGGACCCCAATTTGCCTTGATCGTGCAACGGCAAATTTGGAACGAATCATGTATGCCCGATGTCTAGTTGAGGTAGATGCAAAGAGGCTTCTCGCTAAAAGTTTGTTAGTTGAAGTCGAAGATGGGTCATCTCTTTCAGTTGCTATAAAGTATGAGGGGGAGCCTCCTAGGTGCAATGATTGCTCCAGTTTTGGACACATTGATAAGCAATGCTCTAGTAAGATGGCTACTCTTGAGCCCCCTTCATTCCAAATATTGAACTCGCCAAAAGGCAAACCTGATTCTGCTGTGAAATCGGTTGAGCAAGAGAATGTGGGGGTTAGTGCTATCAATGGGGCAGACCCTTGCCCAGGCAAGAATTTAGCCCCTGCGAAAGACAAGGAGGGGGAAATTATATCTGATGATCCTTCATTAGTGGATGTTGTTCTTGAGGAGGAACTGATTAGGAGGAACCGATTATCAAGCCACCCACTGTGGACAGAAGTGAGGCCAATTTTGGGGACTCTTCTTCAGTCAACTGACGTCCCCCGCGTTTTGCGCGCGTCAGATGTGTGCAATATATAATTGGGGACGTGAGATTTAAATATTTATAACCGCAAGCGCACTGTGTTGTAGTGTGGCTTGGGGGGTCGAACTCAGGGAGGCGTGGTTGTGCTTGTGTCAAGAAGGATCGAATTCACCCCATGGGCGAGCTAGCCCGAATCAGATGATGGTTGTCACGGAAAATGGAATGCGAGGGATAAACAATATGAAGGGAAAACCCGGGACTCGGTTTTCACCCTATCGTGCGATTCTCGCCGATACGGCCTACGGGTAGGATAACGATCGGAATTAGGGTCTAATGATGAGACGTTGCCTCTAAGAGTGGTACCAGCGTCCCATGGGCCCGATATTCCGGTCGGTGCCCAGGATGATACACCAGACTTCCCGGGTTCGGTCAATGGGCATTCCTATGTCCATTAACACTGACCGACTCCGGGAGCACTAAGCTCGCAACGATAACTCCCAACGTCTTGTCCTGTCGCTCTCGCGCACTAGGATTCGATGTCTACGCTAAGGACGTGAGCTATGGCTATGGGGTCAACCGCCAAGTTTATTCCCCCTTGGCACAACAGTCAAAGGCGGTCTTTTTCCCGTCGATGACAATAAAACACCCCGCGTAACCGGTAGATTCCTAATCCCTATCGATTTCCTAGCCCTATGGACGCATCGGGGAGAACCCACGAAGGGGTTTCCACCAAAATCCCAGATTTGGGAACTACTCACACATATTTACTAAAAAGCGATCTAAATCAAAATCGACCGTTAAAAACATGATCAAGCGATTGAAAAGCAGTAAGAGCAATGCTAATAACACTATATTAAAGTTTGGTAAAGATCGGAAAACTTACAAATATCTGAAAAATTACAGCCGTCAAGAGAGAGAAAAAACAGCAAAATATAACAACTCCCGTTTCTGGAAAACCTAGGGGTCATATATATAGAATATGATATCACCCGATCGGTTGAAAAGTCAACCGATCGGGTGACCTGCTTCATTCTTCGGCAGCTCAGCGTGGGACTTCACCCGGTCATATGGCACGGTCAGTTGTGGGTTGAAGCTGATCGGTTGGATCTTCGTGCCGTCGGGTGAACCGGTCGGTTGAGCTCTCCGTGTCTTGGCTTCGGAGAATTGGCTACAGATGAACCGATCGGGTGAAGGTCACCCGATCGGTTGGCATTCAGCATTAAATTCCAGAGAGTTAGGACGTTTGAACCGGTCTCTGAACCGACCAGTTGACTTTCTGCCCGCTCCAGCTTGTGTCTGGGTGGTGCACGCGTGCATCACCCGATCGGTTGGAAGTGACCAACCGGTCGGGTGAGGGGCTGAAAGATGCTATCTTCGTCGTTTGACCCCCTGGATCACGCGTGACTCCTCCCGTCGCTCCGGGGCTCACGATATCTTCGTTATATGTCCCCTACGCCGGTAAACTTCTGCAAAATACAAAAAACACGGAAAAGTGAAAGAAAACGAGAAAACACGAGAAAACGAATACAAGACGGTGGAAAATAGCGAAAAAACACAAAAGAAGACGTGCGTGAATATATGAAATATAAACGCACATCAAAATCCCCCAAGCTTAACCCTTCCTCGTCCTCGAGGAAGACGAGTGAGAGTAGGAGCTCGGAGGGAGAAAATAGAGAGGAAGAGAGGAAAGGAGAAAACAAAAAATCCTAAATTACCCGTCAAGGCCAGCAAAATCAAAAACACACACCAAGCTTACAAACGCCAAATCACATCACTAAACTGAGGAATACGAGTCCAGACAAGTGCCGTGGGCCCACGCCGTGAAGCGCGAGTGAGTGTGGTCGTGTGCTAGCAAACAGTGTCACTATCTACATTGTACAATAAGCTCCATATACACAAATCCAAGAAATGACCCAAATATCAAGTCAATTTGAAATAAGCGGTGAATATATGGCTCAAGCATGCAAGAGAAGAGTATGAGAATAGAAATACATCATGTGTCATGGACTCCACAGCTAGGGGCTCGGACATCACCACACTATCACCTAGATAATAGCTAGAAATTCCATATTCCAAGTGTTTTCAAAAGCGATGGGGGTTGAGATGATGTGGAGTAGAACACTCGGTGCAAATTCTCGCCTTCCCTTTATTCTCGGTAAGTAGGAAAATATTCACACTCATATATATATATTTTTTTGGGTTTTGGATATATGTATTTTTTTGGCTTTTTGGCTATACAATTTTCTCTTTTCTTTTCTTTTTGGGTTTTTCTTTTCTTTTCTCTTTTTTTTTGAATTTTTGGGCTTTTGGCTATACACATGTGTACTCTCCCAAGTGGGAGAACGGTACACGACGAGGGGATTTGCACCAAGTAAAATAAAAAAGAAATCGGAATCTAAACACTTGGGCAAAGGAAATTATTCTCGCTAATTAGAGCATGGGCTAAATGGGTTATCCTAGTCCCTAATTGTGGAATCCCGACACATGTGAAATGACGTATACGATATATGTATATAGCATGCAGAAGCAGGTAAGAGAAGCAAATACCGCATATTTAAATCGAAACATGATAATCTAGGGGTCATTCCTGGACATGTATATAAAATAAAGTCACAAAGTAGAAGCACACCAAACACTAGTCACGACACGCGACTCACAAAAAGTAAAATGGACCCACGATGCATGAAATGCAAGAGGACTCGACTTCCTAGGGTTAGTGAATGTGATTATCGATGCCGTGCAAGGTGTGCGTGCGATTTTTGTGGCAATTCATCATAGGGTTCATCTCTAGGAGAAAGAGATAAAAAGAAGAAAAGAAAAAGAAAAAGAAAACCACAGAGAAAAACGACTCAAATAACGAAGAAAAAGAGACGAATGACGCACAAAGTGCGACTCCCCTAAGCTGAAGTTTGCATTGCCCTCAATGCAATAGAATTAAATATGGGAGGGCAATGAATATGGGGGGGAATACGCACAGACACAAAAAGATAAGAAAGACAAGAAAAACACACATACGAAACTAAAAATAAAGAGAGATCACACCACGCGACATATAAACCGAAAATAAAAGAAGTAAAAAAGGAAAATCACACGACACGACATAAAAATAGAAAAAAGAAAACAGAAAATGGCACGACTCAATAGATAAAACAAGCAAACACAGAAAACAGCACACGACGACACACAGAAAAAATTGACTTCCCCCAAGCTAGACATGACAATGCTAGCAAGATGATATGATCGTGAAAATGCAGAGATATGCAAGGGGGGTCAATCGGAGTCGCTAGCGGTAGAATGGTAAGGAGACGGCGAGGAGGGTGGTGAATAATGGTAGAAGGAATCCTCCGAGGATGAAGGAGAGGGTGTGCGAATGTGAGAAGGAGGAGCTACAGTCTGGACCATCGGAGGATCGAGATTTATCGGTGGATCGTGGTGGATGATGGTGGGACGGGGCGGACCCACACACGGGTGCCAATCGGGAGGATCCAGGGGTGGAAAGTGAACGAGCGCGGCGTACCAAGGATCCGGGTAAAACTCCCAGGGTAGGTGTGTAAGGCGTAATGGGAAATGCTCCGGGGATGAGGGTGGGAGGATGGCAAAAGGAGTGTGGGCAGGACTATAGAGGTAGGCTGCACGATCCTCCCCAAAAGGAGTAAGCATACCGATAGAGATCAAGTAGTCGCGATCGATACGGCTACGTCCCGGGACAATAGGGAGATCAGGGGGCATCCTCAAGACACAACTGACGATAAGAGTGACAATTCCCCCACAGCAGATAGAGCCAGAAGTTGCGCGGCTGATGGATAAGAGCTCGTGGACGATCCAATGAGCGGTGTTTATGGGTAAAGGGATATTGCCATGAATCCGGTCATGGGACATGGCATAGAGAAAGAGCAACTCATCCCTAGACACCGCAGATACATCAACACGAGCGAAAATGGTGTTGGCAAGGAAGCAGTGGGCGAAACGGTAGCAAGGGTGTATGATGTAGGAGGCGAGGGCTACTGCTGGAAAGGAGGTATATCAGGTGAATCGTTGCCAAACACCATCAGCCCGGAAGTAAGAAAAGATGTCAGATCGATCATGAGTAGAGCATTCAACATGGCTATCGGGGTTAGGGAATTGTAGAATGTTGTTAAGCGTGTCGAAGCTCATGGAAAAATCACAATTGAAGGCCCGGAAGGTGAAACCATGATCGGACACCTCGAGAGAACTGAGGAACTCGAGTGTGAGATTCCTGTATGTATTGGCTTGGGTCCGCAGAAGATAATCACAACCTATGAAGCGAAAAAGTGCACAGACGCCCCTAAAGAGTCCAAGGGATTGTAGGGTGGGGAAGTCGGCGAAAAGAGTAGGTCGCATAGGGCGATGAAGAAGGGCTTGTAAGCGATCGGATTGCTCCTCAGACGAAGGGTTTATGTCGAGGAAAGATGGGGAAAAGGGACCGTAAAGGGGATGTCTGCGTGACGATGAGGCTATTTCCTTTCCCTTCCCGGACATGGTGATGGCACGGGGAAGAATGATGGGGTGTGATATGGTGTCTATGAAGATGATGAAGTAGATAAAGTGTGCAAACACAAATTCAAGACATTTCAAAAAATGAAATAAATGTGAAGAGTGTAAAGAGGTTACCCATCAACGTTGTAAGATCAAGCACCCGAAAGACCCCACGCCATATAGGGAAGCGATTTGGGAAGCCGCCGCTCGTTGATCCGACAAGAAACGCAATTTTTGAAAATTTGGGGGTTAGGGTTAGGGTTTGGACGTTTGATGAGGGAATGTTGTAGATGGGGAGGGTGGTGATGGTGGGGGAGTATGGGAATGCGTGGGGATGAAGATTTAGGGGCAGTGGGGTAGGTGGAGGCGATTGATTCGGCAGATGGAAGAGGAGAGACGCGTGTTTGGGGGGTTTGGGGGTCGGGTGGTCGAAGCCGCGCGAAAGGATGTATATATAGGGGCGAAAACCAACTGATCGGGTGGGTTTTCACCCGATCGGTTGGATAAGTTCGGAAATTTTTCCTTCGGCAACAGCTACAGGTGAACCGATCGGGTGAAGATCACCCAATCGGTTGACCTCTTCTCAAATCTTCCCGAGAATAATGTGACTTTCTACCCGGTCAGTCACACGACAGCCGCATCACTCAATCGATCGGTTGATATATCGCCCAAATTTCCCGAGAGTTCAGCCCATCTCACACGGTCAGTCACCTGGTCTCAGCTCAGCTTCACCCGATCGGTTCACAAGGGGAGCAGATACGGCCATCGTCTGATACGTCTCACCCGATCGGTTGAATAACCACCCGATCGGGTGAGGCCTAGTTTCCTGCAAAAATTCACAAATGGCCTAAGTTTCTTGACCGATGATCCCGCGGCTGGATTAATTTATTAAAATAGAAAAAAAATTAAGCTAAAAATAAGCCTAAAAACAAAGGCGAGAGTTTAGAACATGGGTTGCCTCCCATGAAGCGTTTTTGTTTAACGTCGTTTGCTCGACGCCTCATACGGTGGTCAATTAGGGTCCGGAGGGTTTGAGGAAGAGTTGTCGGTCGTTGAGAGTCCGACCGGAGAGAATGCTGGTTCTCCTACCGCATAGTGTTTAAGGCGTTTTCCGTTGACTTTGAATGGCTCATCTCTTCCCATTATCTCGATAGCCCCATGCTGGAAGACCTTGGTGATGCGGAAGGGTCCCGACCACCTTGACTTGAGCTTTCCAGGAAAAAGCTTCAGCCTTGAGTTGAATAGGAGAACTAAGTCTCCTTCCTTGAATTCTCTCTTCAGGATGCGCTTATCGTGCCACCGCTTCAGCTTCTCCTTGTAGATCCGGGCGTTTTCATAAGCATTGAGCCGGATCTCGTCGAGCTCGTTAAGTTGAAGCTGCCGATGACCTCCAACCTCCTTGGCGCCAAAGTTTAGGTTCTTGATCGCCCAAAACGCATTGTGTTCCAATTCCATGGGGAGATGGCACGCCTTCCCGTAGACAAGCCGGTAGGGGGTCGTCCCGATCGAAGTTTTAAATGCCGTCCTGTAAGCCCAGAGCGCGTCAGAAAGTTTTGATGACCAATCCTTCCTAGAGTTGGCCACCGTCTTCTCCACTATGCTCTTAATCTCCCGGTTAGAAACTTCCACTTGGCCGCTAGTCTGTGGGTGGTAAGCGCTCCCGACTCGGTGTTGCACCCCGTACTTCTTTAAGAGAGCTTCGAATTTCTTCTCTATGAAGTGGCTCCCTCCGTCACTGATCAAAATTCGAGGCACACCGAACCGCGGGAAGATGTTGTTTTTAAAGAACTTGGCAACCACTCGGTAATCATTAGTAGGACTGGCTATCGCTTCAACCCACTTCGATACGTAGTCCACGGCTACCAAGATATACTGGTTCCCAGAGGAGGAGGGGAACGGTCCCATGAAGTCGATTCCCCACACATCAAAGATCTCTACCTCTAAGATGTAGTGCTAAGGCATCTCGTTTCTCTTGGAGACGTTCCCCGTCCTTTGGCATTTGTCGCAGGCTTGGACATAAGCGTGGGTGTCCTTAAATAGGGTTGGCCAGTAGAATCTGCTCTGGTGGATTTTTGCAGTCGTCTTATAGGTGCTCGCATGCCCTCCACATTGCTGATCATGGCAATGAGATATTATGGAGGTCGCCTCAGTCTCAGGAATACACCTTCGTATCACCCCATCGTTGCAGGTCTTGTACAAATGGGGGTCGTTCCAATAAAATTTTCGGACCTCATGGAAGAATTTCTTCTTCTGCTGATAGCTCACATTGTGGGAGACGATGGCACAAGTCAGATAGTTTGCGATGTCAGCGTACCAAGGGGTCCAGGCGGAAGAGACGGAGAAGAGATGCTCGTCAGGGAGCGAATCATCAACCGGAGTAGCATTCAAATCGAGGGTAGGCATTCTGGACAGGTGATCGGCAACGACATTCTCCGCCCCCTTCTTGTCTTTGATTTCCAAGTCGAATTCCTGGAGGAGGAGAATCCATCTAATGAGCCGCGGCTTAGCCTCTTTCTTGCTCAATAAGTATTTGAGAGCCGCGTGATCAGTGTGCACGATCACCTTCGCCCCAACGAGATATTGCCGGAACTTTTCCATCGCGTAGATGACCGCTAGCATTTCCTTTTCCGTGGTAGTGTAATTTCTTTGGGCAACGTCAAGGGTCTTGCTCGTATAATATATCACATGCAGATTTTGATCCTTCCTCTGCCCCAAGACGGCTCCAACGGCATAATCACTAGCGTCGCACATTAGTTCAAAGGGTATATTCCAGTCCGGTGGCTGAATTATGGGCGCTGAAATCAAGGCTTGCTTAATAAGGCGGAAGGCTTACATGCACTCCTCGTTGAAGATGAAAGGTGCATCCTTCACGAGGAGTTGGGTCAGCAGCCTGGAAATCTTGGAGAAGTCTTTTATGAAGTGGCGGTAAAATCCCGCATGCCCTAAAAAGCCACGGACTCCTCGAAGATTGAGTGGTGGTGGAAGCTTTTCAATCACCTCAACTTTTACCTTATCAACCTCAATTCCCCTCGACGAAACGACGTGTCCCAGCACAACTCCTTCTTGGACCATGAAATGGCATTTCTCCCAGTTCAGGACCAGACCCTTGTCTTGACACCTCTCCAGGACTTTAGTTAGATTGCTGAGGCATGAGTCAAACTCAGTTCAATAGACGGAAAAATCATCCATGAAAACCTCCATGATGTCCTGGGAGTAGTCAGAGAAGATTGCGTACATTAGTCTTTGGAATGTAGCTGGTGCGTTGCAAAGCCCAAATGGCATTCTTCTGTGTGCATATGTCCCAAATGGGCATGTGAAAGTAGTCTTCTTCTGGTCATCGCTATGGATAGGGACTTGAAGGAATCCGGAGTAGCCGTCCATGAAACAGAAGTAGTTGTGCTTCGCCAGCCTCTCTAACATCTGATAAATGAATGGGAGAGGGTAGTGATCCTTCCTCGTGGCCTTGTTCAGCTTCCTATAGTCTATGCACATCCGGTACCCTGTGACGGTCCTAGTAGGTATGAGCTCGTTTTTCTCGTTGTGAACCATCGTCATTCATCCTTTCTTGGGTACGACGTGCACCGGGCTAACCCAGCGACTGTCGGAGATAGGGTATATGATACCGGCATGTAGAAGCCTAACAATCTCCTTTTTGACCACTTCCATCATTATAGGGTTGAGTCTCCGCTGCGGCTCAATTGAGGAGGCCTGCTCATCCTCAAGCAGTATTCTATGGGAGCAGAGGCCCAAGCTAACTCCTTTCAAGTGTTCAATTGCATACCCGAAAACACCCTTAAACTTTTTCAAAACACCAAGAAGTTTGGTCATTTGGTCTTCGGGCAGCGAGGAGTTCACTATGACCGGCAGTGTCGAGCCCTTTCCCAAATATTCATACTTTAGTCCCGGGGGCAACTCTTTCATTTCAACCTCATGAGATCCCGACGCATATTTCTCAAGCTGAGCATCTTCTAGTGAAAGGACTTCTTCGTGAATTTCTTGAAAGCCAGCATCCGGAACTTCACTCCCAGCCGTGGTTCCACATGGCAAAGTCTCGCAAGGTATCGTGGGGATAACCAAGGAAGGCATTGGGTCCTTTTCAAGCTCATAATAATTATCCGGGAAGAAGGCTTCGAAGTGAAAACAGGTTTCTAGAGTCGATGGTTCCCAACCATTGCTTCTAGCTTCCTCATTGTCCAAAGATCCGTGATGCTCGATAGAAGTCTGCAAGGAATAGATCGGTTCCTGTCCATCGTAACTGACAGACTCAGCCCGATGGTTCTCCCGACAAAACTCCGCGAACAATTCTTCCTCACCAAACTCGGAACTAGGCATGTCGATATACGCCACTTCATCATGAGGAAGGAGAGTTGTCGTGACAGGATGCTGCTGCATAACATGATTCCTCCTCTGATTTTCCATAGCGACAGTCAGAAGGGATAGTATATTCGAAGCATTTGGGAATTCTGCCAAGCTTTGTGCCAAACAGCGGATGTGGTGCGAATGATCCGAGATATCGCCCGAAATGGCACGCATCATCCTCGTTGCTCGAGCAGAAAACCTATAAGAAGGGAGAGAGAGAACTGCACATATAGCAAACACGTCAAAAGCATGGGGTTGCATAAACGGGAGGCAAGGAGTAGCGATGGCAGCACGGCGACTCAGTAAATCAATTCTATAAAACTAATATTTACAGTATGTACAAGTAAAATCAAAAAGTGTAGAATGCGAAAATTATCGCGAGATAGAGATGTGAGCTAGACTCAAGGGTTCATTAAATCCTAAAATAACAAGCACGTTGCCTCCCCGGCAACGGCACCATAAAGCTTGACGTCCCTCGTGTTTTGCACGCGTCAGATGTGTGCAATATATAATTGGGGGCGTGAGATTTAAATATTTATAACCGCAAGCGCACGGTGTTGTAGTGTGGCTTGGGGGTTGAACTCAGGGAGGCGTGGTTGTGCTTGTGTCAAGAAGGATCAGATTCACCCCATGGGCGAGCTAGCCCGAATCGGATGATGGTTGTCACGGAAAATAGAATGCGAGGGATAAACAATATGAAGGGAAAACCCGGGACCTCGGTTTCCACCCTATCGTGCGATGCTCGCCGATACGGCCTACGGGCAGGATAACGATCGGAATTAGGGTCTAATGGTGAGACGTTGCCTCTAAGAGTGGTACCAGCGTCCCATGGGCCCGATATTCCGGTCGGTGCCCAGGATGATACGCCGGACTTCCCGGGTTCGGTCAGTGGGCATTCCTATGTCCATTAACACTGACCGACTCCGGGAGCACTAAGCTCGCAACGATAACTCCCAATGTCTCGTCCTGCCGCTCCCGCGCGCTAGGATTCGACGTCTATGCTAAGGGCGTGAGCTATGGCTAGGGGATCAACCGCCAAGTTTATTCCCCCTTGGCCCAACGGTCAAAGGCGGTCTTTTTCCCGCTGATGACATTAAAACACCCCGTGTAACCGGTAGATTCCTAATTCATATCGATTTCCTAGCCCTATGGACGCATCGGGGAGAACCCACAAAGGGGTTTCCACCAAAATCCCAGATTTGGGAACTACTCACACATATTTACTAAAAAGCGATCTAAATCAAAATCGACCGTTAAAAACATGATCAAGCGATTGAAAAGCAGTAAGAGCAATGCTAATAACACTATATTAAAGTTTGGTAAAGATCGGAAAACTTACAAATATCTGAAAAATTACAGCCGTCAAGAGAGAGAAAAAACAGCAAAAAATAACAACTCCCGTTTCTGGAAAACCTAGGGGTCATATATATAGAATACGATATCACCCGATCGGTTGAAAAGTCAACCGATCTGGTGACCTGCTTTATTCTTCGACAGCTCAGCGTGGGACTTCACCTGGTCATATGGCACGGTCGGTTGAGGGTTGAAGCTGATCGGTTGGATCTTCGTGCCGTCGGGTGAACCGGTCGGTTGAGCTCTCCGCGTCTTTGCTTCGGAGAATTGGCTACAGATGAACCGATCGGGTGAAGGTCACCCGATCGGTTGGCATTCAGCATCAAATTCCAGAGAGTTGGGACATTTGAACCGGTCTCTGAACCGACCGGTTGACTTTCTGCCCGCTCCAGCTTGTGTCCGGGTGGTGCACGCGTGCATCACCCGATCGGTTGGAAGTGACCAACCGGTCGGGTGAGGGGCTGAAAGATGCTATCTTCGTCGTTTGACCCCCTGGATAACACGTGACTCCTCCCGTTGCTCCGGGGACTCACGATATCTTCGTTATATGTCCCCTACGCTGGTAAACTCCTGCAAAATACAAAAAACACGGAAAAGTGAAAGAAAACGAGAAAACACAAGAAAACGAATACAAGACGGTGGAAAATAGCGGAAAAACACAAAAGAAGACATGCGTGAATATATGAAATATAAACGCACGTCATCAGCCCTTGTGATTTGGAGCACATGCCGAATTCAAATATAGCTGGAGTCTCAATGTTGTTCCCTGATATGATTGTGGGTGAGTGCAGCAAACCCAATTTAAATCCGGTCCAGGATCATGCTGAAGATTTTGGGACGGTTAATAACCAAGGAAATACCGCATGGAATAAATGTATAGCAGGACCTTCTCTGCTCTTTGACACAGACCGGGATGTTGAATTTACGTCCCTCCCTGATGAATTGACTTACCAGAATCCTGCTTGGATTGAGGAACTATCAAAGCTTGAATCGACAGCAACCACTGGTAAAGTAAGAAGCTCTAGTGTGAAGCGATCTTCCCCCTCAACTACCCGTCAGAGCTCTCGGATAGCAGGCGGCAATAGGGCTCCCCCCATTATTGTAATGTCAGTGTTCATCTGGAATACGAGGGGTCTTAATAACTGTGCGAGGCGGGGAGACCTAAAGCAGAGAATGTGAAAGCTTCAACCTTCTATTGTGTGTTTATTAGTGACTAAAGTGGATGTCGGCCATGCAGGTAGGATTGGTAAATGCTTTCCCAAGAATTGGTTATCTTTAGACAACAGAGGCTACCATGCTAGAGGGAGAAATGTTATATTTGTGGATGACAAAATCTGGAGCTACAATCATGTTTCTTCTTCGACGCAGCATATCTCCATGACCCTTTCTAACAATGCTGGATTTATCATGGCTCTTACCATTGTTTATGCTCTTAATCTTTCTGTCCTACGTTAACCCCTTTGGAAGGCCCTCGTTAATGATGCTGCTACTTTAAATAATTTGCCTTGGCTAATGGGAGGAGATTTCAATTATGTTAGGTATTTGACGGAGAAGGTGGGAGGCCGACCTTTGGATGTTAAATCCCTGCATGAATTTAATCATTGCCTTGGGTGCTGTGGACTTATGGATTTAAAAAGCGTGGGGAATCATTTCAGCTGGAATAATAGGAGTATTGGTTTGGACCGCATTTCGGCAAGATTAGACAGGACCCTAATCAATTTGAATGGGATTCGGCTGCTTCCGACTTCTTATTTTGAGTACTCCGACTCTGGGACGAGTGATCACTATCCAATGACTATTTATCTTCACCAACAGGTACACTCTTATCCCAAACCCTTCAAATTTTATAATGCATGGTGTCTGTCTTTAGGGTATAAGGAATTGGTGCAGAAAACTTGGGCAGCTAGTACCTAGGGCTATTGTTCTCAATTTCTACAGAGGAATGGACTTATGGCCATGAAACAGTTTGTAGATAAACTGAAAACACTCAAAATTGAGCTTAGAAATTTTTCAGCTGCACTAAGGAAATCCTCACGGTCTGAAGCATATAGAATGAAACTGGAATCCATTAAATTACATTGCAGTTTTCAACCAACAGGAAATTGCAGTACCAAGCTAAAGTCGCAACATGTGAACTTGCTTCTGCTCTTGATATTGAAGAAGCTGATCTTCGACAAAAGAGTTGTCAGGATTGGATTCACCTTGGGGACATGAATTCTAAATTTTTTAATAGTGCTATGAAGGCAAGGAATAGTTATATTAGTCTTAATCACTTTGTTAAAGCTGATGGTTCCATGAGTTTGAATATTGATCCGCTTAGAGAGGAGGCTGTGTCATTTTATGAGAAACTCTACACTCATGACCACTATTGGAATGTTTTTACAAATTTAATTCCAAAACGAAAATTAACGGCTGAAGCCGCCCTCTGGTTAAATAGGAGTGTTACTCCAGCAGAAATTAAGGAAGCAGTCTTCCAAATTGACAAAGATAAGGCATCTGGGCCTGACGGTTTCAATGCATTCTTCTATCAGCATGATTGGGACACCATTGGTAAGGATGTTACTTTGGCTGTGACTTCTTTTTTTAAATCAGGACATATGCTACGACAAATTAACCATACCTTCCTTACTTTAGTCCCCAAAAATTCCAATGCCTCTGAGTTGGGTGACTACAGACCAATCACTTGCTGTAATGTTATTTATAAGATCATCAGCAAAATCCTCTGCAACAGGCTTAAGATGGTTATTAATGATCTGATTTCGCCCAATCAGTCTGCTTTCCTAAGAGGTCGTCTCGTTTCTGATTGTGTCCTCCTAGCGCATGAGCAGATACGGGATTTCAGTAACCCCATGGGGTCCCGTGCATGCCTAAAGCTGGATCTTCGCAAAGCATTTGGCAGTGTCAATAGAGAGTTTGTCCTTTTTATGCTTCACCAAATGGGCTTTCATGGTAAATTCATTAACTGGATTTCAGAGTGCATTTCAATGCCTTCTTTTTCTGTTATGGTGGATGGTTCTCCGACAGGTTATTTTATGTCCTCTAGAGGTCTGAGGCAAGGCGATCCATTATCACCTTACCTTTTTGTCCTCGTCATGGAAGCTTTCTCTATTCTCATGACCAGAGCAGAAGTTTCTCGCACTATCCATCCTATGAGGAGATTGGGATCTATTTCACATCTCCTTTTCACAGATGATCTTCTGGTATTCTGTCGTGCTAATCAGCATTCCATTGCTGGCATTTCTGATTTGTTACACACTTTTGGGCTGTTTACTGGGCTACATGTAAATTGGGATAAAAGCTCCACCATTTTTAGCAAGGTTACTCGTTCTCCAGGTTCTCTTGCTTCTGCTCTTGGTGTTAAAAAGATATCCTCTTTCTCTGTCTATCTTGGTTTGCCACTATCTTCTAACTACCCTAAGGCATCCATGTTTGCATGCTTAATTGACAAGTGCATGAAGAGGCTACATGGTTGGTCCTCGTCCCTACTTTCTATATCAGGGAGGATAGAATTGGTGCGCACTGTAATTTATGGAATGGTGGCTTTCTGGATGTTTGCCTTCCGTATACCACCATCTATTTTGCGTACTATCACTTCCGCTTGCAGGAAGTTCATATGGGGGAAGCAACACTTATGGGCTTGGAGAGATTTATGCACCCTAAAGAAGAGCAGGGTGCTGGTCTGCGACTTCTTACTGATCTTAATATGGCCTCAGGAGTAAGGCTAACTTGGTGAATACTATCTTCTGATGGGCCTTGGGCGCAGTATATGAGACGTCGGTACATATCATACATGATGGCTTATTTATTGCTAAGGATAATCCAACTAGTTTTGGTACTTGGAAATACATACTTCGCAATCGTATCATCTCTCAGAAGTTGATTAAGAGGGTTGTACGGGATGGTACCAATACTTCTTTCTGGTATGACAACTAGTTACCATGTGGTCCCCTAAACCTCCTACATAATGTTCCCATTGGTGATGAAAAGAGGTTGGTTAGTCATTATTGGTAGTCAGATGGATGGACGGATGACCCTCATATTCAGAGCATACTACCCCTAATTCAACCTTTACGAATTACGGCTGGTGCGGACTCATGGGAGTGGATACCCGGAGAATCATGCTCCTTTCGAGACGCCTGGAACGGTGCCCGTACTACAGGTTCTCCTTTTCCCTATTATGAGATAGTCTGGCACAGATATCATGTCCCGAAGTGGTCTCTTACCCTCCTGCGTGCTTTCCATGGTAAACTATTAACTAAGGACATCCTTCATAAGTGGGGAGCCACCTCCAGCCAGAGATGTGTTTTATGTGATGATGGTTCTATTGAAAGTATTACCCACCTATTTTTTGAATGCTTCTACAGTCGATATATTCTTTGCAGGAGTCTCCTAAAGCTC
>JAULAV010001863.1:0-34801 GCA_030789695.1 Scilla litardierei | reverse complement strand
AGATATTTATATTTTGGATCTTCCTAAGTCATATGAACAATGTCTCGTTGCCAACACAAGTGAACAACACTTATGGCATCGACGCTTTGGACATGTTAACTTTGGAACACTTTATAAACTTTCGAAATTAAATTCCATTAAAGGTTTTCCGAAGCTCGTTTTCGAAAAGAAAAGTTTTTGTGATTCTTGTCAACGTGGCAAGCTTCCTAAATCTTCATTTTAACCTAAGAAAAGCATTTCTACGAAACGGCCACTAGAGCTATTACATCTAGATTTATTTGGGCCAACTAGAGTAGCTTCCTTAGGAAATGCAAGATATGGACTAGTCATCGTTGATGATTATTCAAGATTTACATGGGTATTTTTCTTATGTAATAAAAATGAAGCTTTTGAAAACTTCACAATATTTGTGAAGAAAGTACAAAATCTCATCGGAACCACCATTGTCACTATTCGTAGTGATCATGGGGGTGAATTTGAGAATGAGTCTTTCTCAAATTTTTGTGATGATCTTGGAATTACTCACACGTTTTCTTTCCCTCGCGCACCTCCTCAAAATGGTGTTGTTGAGAGCAAGAATAGAACGCTTGTGGAGTGTGCTCGCACTATGCTCGAAGATAGTCAACTTGGTTATCAATTTTGGGCAGAAGCGGTACACACCGCTTGTTATGTGTTTAATAGAATACTTTTGAGGCCTGGCACCAAACAAACTTGCTATGAATTGTTGTTTGGTAGATTGCCTCAAGTTAAAAATTTTCGTGTTTTCGGCGCAAAATGTTTCATTAAAAACACATATGATAATTTGGACAAGTTTGATCCGAGATCGGATGAGGGGATATTTGTTGGGTATTCCTCACGTAGCAAAGCCTACCGGATATACAACAAAAGATCATCTACGATCGAGGAATCACTTCATGTCTCTTTTAATGAGAATTTTACTACTTCTAGAATTTCAAATGATAATGATTCTATGGATGTTTTATGTGATTCATTTGAAAATTCTAAGTCTATTGATTCAATTGATTCTATTGAGACTAACCCTACTAATGAAGTTGTTGAGAATGTGCCTAGTGATCAAGGTATTCCCAAGCGGCTTCATACCGTTCGTGACCATCCCCATGAGCAAGTTATTGGCAATATTAATGATAGTGTCAAGACGAGATCTCAAGTCCACCACTTCGCCAATTGTGCCTTTGCCTCATCGATAGAGCCAAAGAATATCGTTGAAGCGTGCAAAGATAGTGCTTGGATCCTTGCCATGGAGGAGGAACTCATTCAATTCGAGAGGAATGAGGTATGGGAGCTTGTTCCTTTGCCATCGAAGAACCACACCGTCATAGGGACAAAGTGGATCTTCAAGAACAAAACCGACGAAAATCAAGTCGTCGTCCGGAACAAAGCTCGGTTAGTAGCTCAAGGCTATCGACAAGAGGAAGGTATTGATTTCGAAGAATCCTTCGCTCTGGTAGCTAGATTAGAATCAATTAGACTTTTATTGTCTTATGCATGCCATAAAAATTTTAAGTTATTTCAAATGGATGTTAAAAGTGCATTTTTAAACGGAGATGTTGTTGAGGCAGTTTACGTTTCTCAACCTCCGGGCTTCATAAATGAAAAATTTCCAAATCATGTTTTTAAACTAAAGAAAGCTCTTTATGGTTTGAGACAAGCTCCTCGAGCTTGGTATGATCGCCTAAAGAATTTTCTTTTGGATTTGAATTTTAAAATGGGCGAAGCCGATTCTACACTTTTTGTTAAGCATGCGAATAATGATATTTTATTAGTTCAAATTTATGTTGATGATATCATTTTCGGTGCTACTAACTTCACTCTTTGCGAAGAGTTTTCTAATGTTATGAAGGACCAATTTGAGATGAGCCACATGGGCGAACTCAAATATTTCTTAGGTCTCCAAATTCGCCAATTAAACGATGCAATCTTCATCCACCAAACGAAGTATACGGTGGAGTTGCTTAAGCGATTTGGAATGGAAAGTGCTTCCGGGAAAAACACTCCAATGAGCACGACTACGCATCTTGACAAGGATACGGGCGGTAAGGATGTAGACATTCGTCTATATCGAGGTATGATAGGTAGTTTACTTTATCTTACCGCAAGTAGACCCGATATTATGTTTGCCGTATGCGTATGTGCTCGTTATCAGTCTCAACCTAAGGAGTCTCACTTAGTAGTGGTAAAGCGTATTTTCCGTTATCTAAGTTACACTTTAGATTTTGGATTACTTTATCCGAAATCTAGCACGTATGAGTTAGTCTCATACAGTGATGCCGATTATGCGGGATGCAAATCCTACAGGAAAAGTACTAGTGGCACTTGCCATTTTCTAGGAAATTCTCTTAGCTCTTGGTTTTCCAAGAAGCAAAATTCCGTATCACTTTCAACCACCGAGGCGGAATATATTGCCGCCGGTGCCGCTTGTGCCCAGGTTCTTTGGATGAGACACACTTTGAAGGATTTTGGTATTCACTGTGATACTAGCCCTATCATGGTGGATAACCAAAGTGCTATCTGTCTTTCAAAGAATCCGGTGCACCATTCCCGATCAAAATACATAGATGTCCGACACCATTTCTTAGATGATCATGTTGCTAAAAAGGACATCATTTTAGTGTACGTTGAAACCCAAAAGCAAATCGCCGATATTTTCACGAAGCCCCTAAAGGAGGACTCCTTTGTGCGGTTGCGTCGAGAATTGGGGATTATGGGTGAATCCGAGATATAGGATTCATATTTAAACTCAATCATCTTGCATGCTAATATATTTCGCGATATTTCATTCATGCTAGATTTGTTGAATTTTTGGGAATTTTATGAGATTTGTTTGAATTTATGATCGAATTCGTATTTCAATGTTGTATTTAAGATTTCGACGTTTTATGGGGTAATTTAGATGACTAATGAGAGTGTTAAGATGTTTCATCCAAGTGGTTTGTGAAGAGAAATCAATTATCAATTTTTGGACTCTTCTAGTCGGTTTCAGTTCACTTGTCAACCGACTAGATGCTCATCTAGTCGGTCAGCAAGTGAACTCAGACCGACTAGATCAAGCTTCTATCTCACTCTTATCTTTTTCATTCTTTAGTCGGTCACAGTACACTTACCGACCGACTAGATTGAAAACTAGTCGGTCAGTGAATATACTGCGACCGACTAAATCTTGCCCTAAAATTCACTGTTTGCCTATGTTTCGACTTAGTCGGTTCAAGCTCATTGACCGACCGACTAGATCGTAATCTAGTCGGTCAGTGCTTGAACTGTGACCGACTAAGTATGTTAGGGCAGTTGTGTCTTTTCCAGATCTCGACCGACTTAATCTCATTTCAGTCGACTAAAAATCATTTTAGTCGGTCTCTTTCTCAGCTCAAGCCCGAAAACCCCAAACCCCCTCCGAGCCTCTTCACCTTCCCGTCGACTCCGGCCTGTTCTCCGGCCATCGCCGCCGTCCGCCGCCGTCGCCTCCTCCTCCTAGGTGTCTCCCTCCTCCTCCTAGGTCGATTCCTTCCCTAGGGTTTGTTTTATATCACTTCTAGCTCCTAGTGTTTCAATTTTAACCTAGGGCTTGTGAAATCTAGGGTTCGTATTTCCGATTTCTATTGATCTCTAGGGTTTGTGTCGCTCGTTGTTTCAGTTGCTTGTGCTCGTCGTGCTATGGCAAAGACGAGAATTCCTATCGCCTCTTCTGGGGCTTCTCCTATGACCGTAGGGCCTTCCGACCCTAGGAATCCCCCTAAGCCTAAACGTCGTGCCAAATCAACCCAAGCTTCTCCGTCTTCGCCTCCTCTGAAGAAGCAGAGGACGGCGACCGTAAAACCCCGTAAATCTAAGACCAAGAAGGCCATACTCCACTCACCCTCTACTCCTCCCGATTCCGACACTGAATTTATCCCTGAGGATGAGCCTAGCACTAAGGAACCCACTCCTCCACTTCGTCCTAGGACTCGCCAGCCTAAGGGAAAGGGCCCAATGCCAGCGGGGGCTGTTGACATATCGTTGTGTCGCGACGACCCTTTGTGTCTCACGGCCTACAACCGTATTGAACACTGCCCGATGCTATTGGAGCACTACGTTCAGTTTTCGGATTTCCTTGGCTTAGCCGATCTCCTCTCCTATAGTGGTCTCCTTGATTATCTCCGCTATGATCCTAAGGCCAATCCCAAACCGTATCCTCGCCTTGTGAAATTGTTCTATGCCAATCGCGTTCGAGGCCAGTATGATGTCAGTCGCTCCATTGAGACTACTGTCTTGGGAACTCCTATAGTTCTCACGGCAGAAATCTTGGGGGAGATTCTTGGCTGTTCGTCGTGTGGTCTCCTTCCTTCGGACATTTCCGTAGATGATATTTCTTCCTTGGATCAGTCAGTTCTTTCAGATATCTTCCAGGTTATCCCCTCCGCATTCATTGGTGTTCCATCGAAATCTTTCAAGCCGAATGCGTGGGTCCTTAACCTGATCTTGAAGTCTTGCCTACTCCCTAAGTATGGATCATCTTCACTTCCATCCCAGCCGTTCTTGAAATTGATCTACGCTCTTTTCTTGGGGTGCGAGATTAATTGGGCTCACGTGATACTCGATAAGATGGACTCTTTCGAGTGTATACGCAAGACCAATAAATCTGCGCATATTCCATACCCTTGTTTGTTGACACTCGTGTTTCGTCATTTCCGAGTCCCTCTCCCTCCTGACGATGAGCGTCCCTTGGGTACTCCTCTAAACGCGACGGCCGTGAAGAAATCTCTAGCGGCGCTTCGTCACGTGCAGAGGTCTACCGCATCTGCTTCCCAGTCTACTCCGTCAGCTGCTGCAGCCCCCGCTCCTCCTGCCACTTTAGACGATGTCGTACGCCTACTTCATCAGCACGACTCACGTTTGGCTCATACTGAGGAGGTAGTCTGCCGTATGGCTCGTATGATGGGGATTGATCTTCCTCCTTCAGTTTCTGAGGCCGAGGAGATGGACGATGAGGAGCTTGACGAGCTTGTCACTTCTTTAGCCCGTGGCGATGAGGCCACTGCTGCTGCTGCTGCTGCTACCACTTCAGCTCCTGGAGATGGCACCACTTCCGGTGCTCCAGAGACGTCTGCTTCAGCACTTCAGACTTCTGCGCCTGCTGCTGACCTTGCTGCCGTGCCTGCTGATATTCCTGTTGACACATCTGTCGTCGAGCCCGTCGTTGACGTCTCGACTCCTGCCCTGACGATTCCATCTGTTGAGACACCTCTACTCCCTGCAGAGCCTGAGTCCACTCCGTCGACTGGACCCACGGACACTGCAGATCCAGCCACTTCCTCGTGATCGTTTGTTCCGTGGACTCTCCACTACGCTTTGGATGATATATCTTAGTGAGAGTATTTTGGGTTAGGATAGAGTATGAGGGTTATTATATTTTGATGTATTTTGGAGTTTTCTGGATGTCGCTTGGATATTTTGATGTGTTGTATGTTGATGTACTCTGGATATTGATGATGTTGTTATATTTTGATGTAGACGATGATGTAGTTCTTTTTGATGTTTATATAGATGATGTGTTGCACTTGATGTGATGTACATTTTTATATTTGATATCTTTTTGGATGTACTCAACATGTTATCATTTCTATATATACATCGATGTTCATGTTGTGATATTTACTTCGTCGTGCACATTAATTCTCATTCAATGTCCTTGCAATGTGATTTCGTCGCTCGATGCTTAAATGCTTGGTTAAATAGATGGAAATTCTATAATTATATTGAATTGTTTTCCATGCACAAATTTAGCCAACATTATTGAATATTGAAGATTATGTTTCTTTATTCAAGAAATGAATAATTATTTGGTATTTTTGATGATTTTGATTATTTTTTTTGATAATGGACATTTTGGCACACCTTGATTTGATTTCCACATTTTTCCCTTGGTCTCAATTTGGTCCATCGTCATTGTCTACGACTCCCGATGTTGGATTTTCCATTTCCTAATTGTTGTCGTTGTATGCCCCCCATTTTTGGGATAATGCCAAAGGGGGAGAGATAATGATAATAAATAGCACAAATGAAAATTAAACTCTATTTCCAAGAATCTAATTTGATGTGTTAGATTCAGGGGGAGTTAAGATATATATAAGGATTTTCAAAATCCGATATTTTGAAAATCGATTCTCTTTATTTATCTTACTCATCTGCTTGATGCAATTCATATATATTCATTTTGGAATTAACGTGTCATCAATGCAGGGGGAGTAAGTATTTTACATTTGAATCATTATTTTTGATTATTATTTATGTTGGTTTGTCATCACCAAAAATGGGGAGAATGTTGAATATTGGACTCCCCGGATTTGGTTTTGATGATGAGCAAACATAAATAATCCATGAACTAACAATTTGTGAGCGCAGTATTGGAGATCGTCGCCAATTTCACGAGAACATTCAAAGCGACATCTCAACACTTCCCAAAGCTCGTATTCGTGCCTAAAGCTTCGTTGAAGCTCATGCGCCGTTTTGGAAGTTATGAAGATTCAATCGAAGCTCTCGAAGACCGTTTATTAAGGTTTTATTTATAGTCTTTTTAGCTTCGATATATAGAATGTTAAGCCTTGAGTATATCTTACGTTTCTATCTTCATTACGCTCATTTCGTAGCTCTAGGATCCTTGCACAACTTCATTCTAGCTTCCTCGAAGCATCGCGCTTCGATTCGGACTTTATTGTGCATGTTAGTTGGTACAAGAACAAGTACTGACCGACTAGATGGTGATCTAGTCGGTCGGCAACTCTTCTTGGACCGACTAGTTTGATTCCTTAATTTCTTGGACTTTACTGTTTACAGTTAGTCGGTCTACGTTGACTCACCGACCGACTAGTTTGTGAACTAGTCGGTCAGTGATGCTTCTTTGACCGACTAGTTGTGACTTACTGTTCATGCTAAATTTCTCCTAAGCTACTGTTTATCGTTAGTCGGTCTAAGAACGTTTGGTGACCGACTAGTTGACAATCTAGTCGGTCAACTTTTGTTCTTGGACCGACTAAGTCAACTTGTGTTCAGACTATTTCATTTTGCCTCTTAGTCGGTCTACGTTCACTGACTGACCGACTAGTTGTGAAACTAGTCGGTCAGAAAGTCTTCTTGGACCGACTAGATTTCTAGGTCTGAAATTCTATCTCTTCTCAGATCTTCACTTAGTCGGTCCATGCTGTTTGACTGACCGACTAGTTGATGAACTAGTCGGTCAGTGATTGTTCTTTGACCGACTAATTCTCACAGATTTCTATCCGTTGGAGAATGACCTAACTTGTTTTTATGGGACCCTATAAATACGAACCTAGGTCATTTCTATCTAGGTGAGAGCTTCCATTCAGAGATTCATTGAGATCAATAGAGATAGCCATTCTCACTCAAATCTAAAAGCTCGCTTCCTCACAAGAAACCCATTCTCTCTCATTTCTAGATCTAGAATCCATCTAGAGAGAAGCTTGTTCTTGGTGAGCTCTTCAAGCTATTGCTTGATCCAAGTCTCCAAATCATCCCTAGGCACCGATTGCTGGTCATTTCCTTGGTGCTAGGTCTTGGTGACTTCATCTTCCTCAAATCCTTCATTTCACCATTTGGGTAAGAAAAACTCAAGGTATAGGATTTTGTGGTAAGATTGTTTATTTCATATTAAACTCTTTAATATTGCTTTGTGATTCTCTCGGTTGTGAGAGAAGGTTGTGATCCCGGGTTGTGGGATTCACGTTTGCTATTGCATGTATGATTTGATCTTGTGAAGGTTTTTCACAAGATATTCATAGTGGAAATCTTGAGTTAGGGTTTCTAACTCAAGTATCCGGAGGGGATCCGGGTGGTTGGGACGTAGGATCACCGGGAACAAGTCGGGGAGACATGGGTGGATCCGAACCCATTAACATCGTTTGTTAGCATTGTTAAGTTTGTGTTGTCATTCAATTTAAGCTTCCGCAAATTGATTTGGTAGTTGTTTGCAATTTAATTTGGAATTATACTCCTTATTATTTTAAAGTACTATTCACCCCCCCCCCCTCTAGTACTTGTGCAGTAGCTGGTAGGGCATTACAAGTTGCTGTATTCTGCTGGTACTAAGTAGCCATTCGACATTGGAAGAATCATATTTGATTCTATTCTGTCTTTATCTGAATCCTCTGGAGCTTCTCCCTCTCTGCCCCATGCATGTCTTATTTCTATGATGCTGATGTCTCAGAAAATTTCACCATCTGCCTCTGAATTATCTGTCGCTTCTGACGGCATCAGTTACATAGTTAAATCTGTTGTAGGGAAAACTGATGATATTTCATGCTTGTCTTCTCCTAGCATTGGTCCTTCATCTTCATATCCATCTTCTCATGGAACTAGTCTTGGACCTGATGATAGGCAACCTACATCTGCTCCCTCTGTAACTGAACCTCTATGTCCTGCTGCCTCTCACTCGCTTATTATGGAGTACATCAAAATATATGAGAATGCGCTAAAGGTCGTGGACAATCAGCTGCTAATTATTCTGGGTTAGAAAGTGGTGTTTGAAGCGCAGAAAGCACAGTTTGAGGAGAGGATCAAACTGCTAAAGTCCAAGCTTCCTCCCTCTTCTTCAGAGTTTGTGGATGAAGTTACTGGCAGTGGCTTTTAGTAAGGTATTCCTTTGTATTTTGTAGCCCAAAGGGGGAGATTTGGGTGTTATGTGGGGTGTTATTGTCTAGGATTTGTCTGTTGTTGTCTGGTATATGGTTTGTTGGAGGATATCATATAGCATGTTGAATCTGCTGAAGATATGTTAGACATTATGTTGGATAGTATGTTGGACATCATGTTGGGTATGTGGATATGTTGGACATCTTGTTGGACTGGTTTACTGCAGTATGTTAGACATCTTGTTGGACAAGATTTCAATGTTCTTCTCAACAGACATTAATTTTTTATTGTCATTCTTTCTCTCTTCCATCTTGGTTTATCTATTATGATTGTGCCATTAAATGCCAAAGGGATAGTTTGTTAGGTCATACGTTGTGTGACTATTTTTTCATTAGTGGCACTTTGTTTTTTATTTTGTTTTTCCTTTATTTTCTTGAAGAAGATATCTCGTTTATTGGCCATGTTGGATGATATGTTAAATGTTTTGTTGCAACATGAGGTCCAACATGCTGTGTAAGAAGGCTGGAAAAGAATTACGGTCTTCAATAATTATTTTATATGGATTACTTCAGATCTTATTACAGTAGCTTCAAAGTTTTCTGGTATATGTTGACATGATTGAAGTATCGTTGAATATGTATTTGGAAGTTGTTATCTCTCAGAATGATTTAAGATTCTGTTGGAGATATACTCGCCTGCAAATGTTGGTTGACAGATCCTTGAAGATATTACGGAACCACCTACCCGAAGTGGTTCCGAAACTTGCGGACTTCTGATCTGCATGGATTATATCGAGCGACATAGCATATCCTCTCCGTAAGCGGGGTATCTAAAGCGGTGCAGATTGCGCCTAGAGTTTCCCGACTTTTGCAAAAGTTGATCGAACTCCGGGAGGGAGGCTGATGGCTACCGAGTTAGGAATCAAGGGAGTTGATTCTAGTCAGTTGAACAAGGCGATCTTGCATGCAAGAGGAGCTTGCATAGATTACTCCATGGGTTTGGTAGAGACCACAGATCACGGTTTGTATTGAGGGGGAGTTTGTCCTCCTAATAGAAATCCGATATTAGTGATTGTATTCATTGATATTTTTAGTGGAGTAATCTGATTTTTCTGAGCGTGGCTCCACAGATGTAGGTGTGTGCACCGAACTGTGTTACCAAGTTTTGTGTGTCGTTGCTTGGTTTTGTGTTTAATCATTATGCTTGATTGATTCATCTCATCGTATTGAATTTCACATTCAAATTGACATATGGTAAATGAAATTCAAATGGAATTTGTCACTTATATGGGTTAAATTTGTATTGTGCTGTCAAATAAATAGTGTGGTTGAGGTTTCAAAATATTGTGTTTTTCTCAATTTTTTGTGCCATTTTTTATGTTCTTCATTTTTTTGTAGTTCTTCATTTTTATTCATTGTTAATTCTTGAATTGTAGTCTTAATCCGTAGTCGTTATCATTGAATTGTAATTCTTCATTGAATGTTTGACAATTTGTTTCATTGAACCAAAAAACACCTTGACCAAAAAATGTATTATGCAATATACATGTTAATATGCAAAGTTAATGTGCACATAATACATTTGTGGATAATTAACAAAGATAACCAAAAAATGTTCCGGCCAAAAATTTTCTTTTGTAAACTTTGAATACAGGTTTAGTTTTCAAAATTTTCTTTTGTGTAGATGCAACGACGTTTTGAGGTTTCAATTGTTGAACAGTTCATATTGTGTTTCCAACCTCAATGCCGTTTCAAAATTTTCTTTTGTAAACTCTGACTACACGTTGAGTTTCGAGGTTTTATACACAAATTTGAATACATGTTGAGGTTTCAAAATATTGTGTTTTTTTCACTGTTTTTTGTGTCATTTTTTGTCTTATTCATTTTTTGTAGTTCATTTTAGTCATCATTAATCCTTGAATTGTAGTTCTTAATCCATAGTCATCATTATTGAATTGTAATGCTTCATTGAATGCTTGACAATTTGTTTATTTGACCCAAAAACACCCTGATAATATCAAGTTCTGATTTGGCCCTTTCAGTCTCAAATTGCATGTCAGATTGCTTAGTGAAGGAGCATCAGGAATAGGGAATTTGGTTGCTTGAATGTACAGAGAACTAGCATTAGAAGAATTTGTTGTACATGGGAATGTTTAATGTGTGACTTTTGCTGTTTAATTTGATTCCTAAAAATGTGGATTAAATTATATCACTATCAGACATGTTTTAAAAATTTGGATTAATAATTGCATATATATATGTACATGTGGATGCTGGAAGGGCATGTCTGAGCCAGTGGAACAAATACTAACACACATGAAATGCTATGTGCCACTTATTACACAAATGTGCAGGTTTATGAGGTAGGTTTGTTAATATTTGTTGCAGAATTGAAACTAGGAAATGGACAGGTTTATTAGGTAAGTTAGTCAATCCTGCATCATTTGTGTGTTGTTACCGTCTATGTGAAATTTAATTGATAGCTTATTTTACAGTGAGCCGCAGTTCTGATGCTGACACCTGACACCAGTTTGAAGAGGATTGAACCTGATACCATATTCACAACACTAGATTGAACCTGACACCAATAGGAAGACTTCTAGTTGTGCTTTGCTAGGCTAGAAGGGACTTCAAGAGGCATTTTGTTGTGAATTTGCATTTGTACTATAAGCAAAGGAGGTAAGCTTGATTATTGTTGCAACACAAGAAACATATATGATGTTAGAATGCAACACAAGAAACAAATATGATGTTAGAAGACTGTGAATCTGAACTTCAACACAAGAAACATATTCAGGTCTTCCTGCATTTCCAATCTGTTTCTTTGGTGGTTGGATTCTGTTGTTATTGTTATTGTGTCTTTTGAAAGTGAAATTGGGTGGTGTGTTTCATAAAATTCGGCTCTGTTACTTAGTCTCGATTCAATTTTTAAAGCAACCTAGGTGATACGACCATTTTGACCGGGCCCGAAGGAGCCAAGTCAACCACAACCAGTCAACCAGCCTACTACGGCCGTGGGCTCTGGCCCAAGGATCTCACAGGCGGGTCGTGCTTCTCCACCCAAGACGAAGGCCCAAATCGAGGGATCACTCCAGCCATCATGGCTCGCCAAATATGGTAACCACCCAATGCCATCACTCCAGCCATCATGGCCCACCAATTGTGGCAACCACTCATGGCCATAACTCTACCTTCATGGCATTCATCCCATCATAAAACATGGCAATTATGGGGGGTCAATATTTCCCCATTGGCACGTCCTCATCAATGACGATAATGATGTCTCATCATGGCCCATTACTAGGGGGACTCACCTATATAAAGAGGGTAGATGCATCATCGCCAGGGAGGCTGAGCTCCGAGATCGAAAACAGAGGTATCTCATACACACTCTTACACCTTCTTCCACCTTTAGATACTTCTCCTCCATAGCTTGGCCTGAGGATCGGTGCTTGGTCTCTCCGCGAACCAAGCCCAATCCCACCGAGCACCTATCAGACCATATCTGACTTTGACATCGGAGGGAAATCGGTTCGAAACCAAGGTCCGACCCCCCTGACGAGCTTGCTCGTCTATTCAGGTCTAGGAGATTCAGCGGCATCGAGGCTACCCCTCAGCATCCTCACAGCCGCAGCCGAACGCCTTCGTCCCCAAGCCCGTTCGTCTCCACTACCAGGAGGTTGTCTCTTTGCTCGGCAAGCCAACACGAGGATCTACATGTCCCTCACTGAGCGACTGCCCCTTCAACTGATCCCGGAGGTCCCGCATGTCCCCTTTAACTGCATTGACCTCCTACCCTCCGGTCAACAATTCAGCAGTGAGAAAACATCCGTATACATCTGGCGCCGTCTGTAGGAACGAGTCAACACTCACATCATCAAACAAGTCGATAATGATTCGTCCCACTAGTCAAAGGCCTGAATGGCCGACTCCTGAAGTGAGGAAGACCTCAGGCTCCGAAGGATGATTCTGTATCACCTCCTTAGTCCCCAAGGCGTTCGGTTTCTTCAATCTCAATTCCCAATCTTGGGTTCTCAAGGTTTTCCCCAAGATGTCCATTAAAGACATCATCAACTTGAGATCTGAAAACATGAAAGGCCAAAAATCTTCGTAGAAAAATGGCCAGGAGAGCTTCTATCTCCATTCTTTCTCGCGTGGCGGCTGATCCTACCCTTGTACTGTGGTCAACCGAGGGGATTTCGCACCTTCTATTCGAAGTCTAAGGCTCAGCCTCCTTGCTTCGGAGGTTACCATCGGTCCCCATGAGTCACGGCAACCGTATATCATCGTCGATCCATGACCTCAGGGGATGAAGAGACGCACGACGACAGATCATTGACATCTCCCAAATGCCCGGTGGATCCTTCATGTATGGCTCTAGGACTGGTGGGTGCATATCCGAGTGGACGTCCTCGACGGCAATCTGGAAGCCGTAAGAGGCGCGAGCCTTGGTGCCTGAACCCCCTTCATGGAATGTTGACATCGGTGGCGGGTCGTTGACGTCTCCCAGTTCCCAGTTACAGATCTGAGAGAGAGGTCCCAGTAGAAATCCAGAAGAAGGCCGAGCTGTGGTGATCTGGAGACTTTGAAGCAGTTCTTCAAAGGTGAGGATCAACGGCCTTCCCAACTCAATCCAACGGCGGTCCGATGCGTTCAACACGAGGGAGGAGATGAACGCGATAGAGAACATGAGGGAAAGCAAGCCTCTGGAGACCATCAAGGTCCCAAATGCAACATCATGGACGACGAAACGCACTGGCTCTGCGCCTGGGCTGTGTCGGCCCCGACCGCGACAGAGGAAATCGCCCCGACGGCATCGTACATGTGATGCTGAGGCCGTCGTTGATGAAGTCGATGTTGGGGCTACTGTATGAGGAGCAGCTATCTGACTTCAACAGGATGGACATCAGACTGTCGATGCTGGTGTACGTGTCAAGAGAGAAGAGGAGAGGAGGTTCAAAATCCTTAATTTGGAGATTGAAGACATCCTGGGTGTTTTGAGTTCGGAGATCCCTCCTTGCGCAGTCCAAGGCTTCCCCCTTTTGCTCGGTCGAAGACTTCCTCCGCTCAGAGATGGGCAATCGATCGCTCTGATCTTCGATAATCTCGACACCACCGTCACAGCCTCGATTACCACCGAAGAGTTGATCTGGCCCTCGATCGACGGATGCGACACCATTACAGATGCCGAAAACTCTAGCCTCTGTGGCACCATCGTCATCGCCAAGCTCTCCAATTCCGTCAACGAAAATATTGATTGCGTCCCTCAACAAACCTGGCTTCAGATCCACCCCCTTGAATGCTACGCAAATTAATACCACTCGGGTCTCAGGCGCTACGATGACGGATTAGCTTTTGTCGGATTCATGGGCTAGGGAGCAGATCTGGCGAAGCGCTGCTACTCTAGCGGTGGGGTCGCTGCCGAAGGTAGAAAAGGACAGAAAGACCCTCTGGCAAACTGCCTCCATGCCCAGCCGTGCGAGCGGTGCGACCGCTACTGATGGGGTACCACCGAGAAGATGGTGGCATGGCGACAGGCCAAGTGGGCTACTGGGAGCATAGGTGGTGAGCGTCGGTGACCTTGAGGCGAGCTATTATCAGCCTACATGCTCCGTCCCACCTTCGTCAACCCTCTTCGAGTTCAGAGCTCGATCCAAACTCCTGGGGATCGTCTGAGTCTCGTCTGAGCTCAATCAGAGTATTCGGGCCTCATGTTGCCTGGCTTTTTGACCAAGGTGGAGCTACTTCCAAACAAGGCTAAGCTACTCTGGTCCTCATTATTCGTCATGCTCAGAGATGCATGTATGCAACTATTAAGCTATTTCCAACCGAGCTATGCCTGTTTTTGACCCAAGCATCTAAGATCAGGGTCTATCTGGGCTTCCAAACTCAATTGAAAAGGCCGTCGACGACGGGCTCCAGATCTGGGATGACGCGTCAAAGTCGACCGTCTCTCTCTATTCCTCGGTGACGACCGAACCAAGGAAGGTGATCGCTCTGAGGTGCTCCAATGGCAAGGAGCTCAAGATTAAGGAGGAAGTGACAATGGAGTCCTAGACGGAGGCCCGGACAATCCACCACACGATCGATGACAAGCCCGTCGACGATCCCCATGTGGGCGGTGGTGATGACGGGAGGCAACCCAAGCGAGGTAATGGGGGAGTCGAATCTGAGCACACCTCTCCTCAAAGAAGACGAGCACCACTCCGGCATCAGCACCTCAATAGACAACTCAATGTTCTCGAACATCTCATCATCAAAAGGGATCCGACCTGGGAGATGCTCACCCCAAAAGGCTGTGACTTGAAGGTATTCCCATGTTCATTGCCGTCAGCTTCCATGCAGGCTTCCAGCAACACCCCTATCTGGTTTCTTGGCTCCATCACCACACCGTCGGTCGCCATTGTGGCATTAATCCCTCACCATAGACCAGAGCGGCTCCTGTCTGCTTAATCAGCTCAAAGATCCCTGTGGCATAGATGACCACCGTAGCCACGTCTGACCCTGCTCTTAGAGCCTTGCTCAAATTCATCAATGCAAGCACATCACCAGGCCCGGTCAGTCCTATTGCCAGTCTAAGCTCCTTTGCCTGGCTCTGTTATGGGATGCTTGATTGCCTAGGCTGCCGTCCCGACACCTTCCTGGCTAGTCGGACGATCAATGTCACCGTTGATTAGCACATTACAAAATGATTCCATCATCAATGACAACAAGAATAACTCCAAGTTATTCAGCCCCCTCATGACCTTTGACTGGAATGAGGCTGAATCTTGACTCATCGGAACCTCATCCATCGATGCCACCAGTACGATCTGGAGCATCGGGCGAGGGGTCGTCGACCCTACCAATGATGCTGATCGCACCGTGCCATCACCGATCAACTGATGCTCCAACAGAGTAGCTCCCTTCGTCCGAGCATCTTGGCAGCCTCCTCCCTGTCACGGACCCGTGGGTGCGAGCATACCAAATTGAGCTCTCCAGATCGACCCCCTTTGCTCAGAGGCGGGCGACCAACCGAGCTGTTTTTTGTACCGTATGTGGCCGAGCTGCTGGCCAAGCTGACAAATTTATCCCCATCTCGACGGATCTGCTGACCAAGCCTAGTCTGCCGACTCGAGTCGACATGAAGAAATTTTCGACGATTCGAGTTTCCCACCTTTCAAGGAAAAAACGAACCGCAGAGGGGGCAAGGATAACGTACAAGGAAGGACCCCTACTACCTCCACCTTCCAAGCTCCCCCGACGGTACACAAACTCAGGCGGTGGTGTAGAACCTCCTCTAACAAGACGGGGGATCAACGACGGCAGTCAAAGTCAACTTTTATGGTCAATACCTCTGCTGACCAGACAGTGGCACGAGCTAAGACTGGGATCCAAACAAGAGCTGGGATCGGTCGTAAGGCTAGGGGCCACTCCCCCAGCTGTCCGCCCCATGCCTTCGTCGGCCGTAAGTCGAGGGGCAACTCCCCTCGCAACCAAACGAATGGATCTGTCGTAAGGCTGGGGGCAACTCTCCCAGCTGGCTGATCCACTCCTTCGTCGGCCGTAAGTCGAGAGGCAACTCCCCTTGCAGCCAAACGAACGGATCGGACGTAAGGCTGGGAGCAACTCCCCAGCTGGCCGATCCACTCCTTCATCGGCCGTAAGTCGAGGGGAAACTTCCCTCGCCACCGAACGAACGGATCAGTCGTAAGGCTGGAGGCAACTCCCTCAGCTGGCCGATCCACTCCTTCACCGGCCGTAAGTCGAGGGGCAACTCCCCTCGCCACTGAACAAACAGATCGGTCGTAAGGCTGGGGACAACTCCCCCAGCTGGCTGATCCACTCCTTCGTCATCCGTAAGTCGAGGGGTAACTCCCCTCGCAACCGAACGAACGGATCGAACGTAAGGCTGGGGGCAACTCTCCTCGCCACCGAACGAATAGATCGGACGTAAGGCTGGGGGCAACTCCCCCAGCTGGTCGATCCTTTCCTTTGGCGACCGTAAGTCGACGGCAACTCCCCTCGCAACCGAACGAACGGATCAGACATAAGGCTGGGGACAACTCCTCCAGCTGGCCGATCCACTCCTTCGTCGGCTGCAAGTCTTGGGGCAACTCCCCTTGCAACCGAACAAACAGATCAGATGTAAGGCTGGGGGCAACTCCCCCAGCTGGCCAATCCACTCCTTCGTCGGCTGCAAGTCCAGCGGCAACTCCCTTCGCCACCGAACGAACAGATCGATCGTAAGGCTGGGGGAAACTCCCCCAGCTGGCTGATCCACTCCTTCGCCGGCCGCAAGTCGAGGGGCAACTCACCTCGCCACCGAACGAACAGATCGGTTGTAATACTGGGGCAACTCCCCCAGCTGACCGATCCACTCCTTCGTCGGCCGTAAGTCGAGGGGCAATACCCCTCGCCATCGAATGAATGGATCGGTCGTATGGCTGGCGACAACTCCCCCAACTGGCCGATCCACTCCTTCGTCGGCCGTAAATCGAGGGGCAACTCCCCTTGCCACCGAACGAACGGATTGGTCGTAAGGCTGGGGGCAACAAATAAAGGCGGCTAGGGCTAGGGAATCCCCACTACGGACCGTCATGCATCATTGTTAATAGTGAATCTCAATATTACTAGACTTGCGTTGAGGTGAACTAGTCGCAACTTAATGTAGAACCAAGCTCACGCTCTCGCGCTATTGCCGGTCTATAGCAAACCTAGGTTAGGGCCCAATCTCTTGCAAACCCTAACCTAAGCCACTAGCATGAGGATCGACATCATCGTCCAATCGCTCCTCGAGCCCACTCTCGTGCAAACTCGAGTTACGATCTAGGTTGTGATAGTTCGTATTCGTCCAATCTCTTGCAAACGAATATGGGTATAGATTTACAATTAAAAATCCTAGCTTTGGTCCAATCTCTTGCAAACCAAGTCTAGAGAAATCCAATTTGTAAATCTAAATCGAATATCTAGGCCTTCCCATCGCTTAGAATCCAATCTCTTGCAAATCCCAAATCGATGGAAATCCCTAGCTATCCGTAGTAAATCAATCACAACCTAACCTCCTAGCAATTCTAGCAATTTAGAGATTCATTCATCGCAAATATGAAATTAGATCCATAGGGTTCATCCCCAAACCCTAGAACAACAAATCTACTCTAGCATAGCAATAAGGATATGAGAATCAATAGAAATCATTGCTTGCATACAAAAAAGATAGAAAAACAAAGATTCAAATAAAAAGAAGAAAATACTTAGCTTCAATGAAGATCTTCAATCCAAAATACAAGCTTTTAGATCCGAGAGGGGGGCCTAGGGCATGGCCTAACCTCTAAAATAAATCCCTCCTAAAACATCTTGGGAACCCCCCTAATGGTCGGCTACAAACCCCCTTAAATAGCCCCCAAAAAACCCTAGCAAAAAGCCCTAGAAATCCCCCCCCCCAACTTACGCACGAAACGGAGTCCGCGTACAACTTCAATTCTGGGCAAGTTACGACTCGGCCGAGTGGGGAAAGCTCACTCGGCCGGAGTGAGAAATTCAGCACTGCAGCGTCGACTTGCAGAAATTCCCCAGATTTCATCCGACCTCCGATTTGCGCGTTCTTGGCGGAGTTGGAATCGTCATGAAGTCTACTATCCATAAAAAATATGAGAAAAATAATTTGATGGTTGGAATGATAACAGATTTGAATAATAGTAGGGGGATGTCTGAAAATCTGGGCGCCGTGTGTCCTCGGCATCACTCGGTCGAGTGGCAAATGTCACTCGGCCGAGGGGCATTTGGTACTCGGGGCGGACGGCTTTCGTCACTCGGCCGAGTCGGGCTTCTGGGGTAGACTGACGGATTACAGTAAGTTGGACATTTTGGCTTGCCGTTGTCTGGGTGCCACTCGGACGGACGGAGTCTCCTCACTCGGCCGAGTCGGCGTGCGATGCTCGGCCGAGTGCACGCCGATACATCTCTATTGCATGTCCGATCTGGCCGGCCGAGCGGGGTCTCAATGCTCGGCCGAGGTGCCTCCTTCACTCGGCCGAGTTGCATGCTGAAAATGCCCAATCTTCATCTTTTCGCTCACCCCGTCGCTCCTACGACGTTCTTTCTTCTTCCACTCCTCTTCCATTACAGAATAACCCTCAAAAGGGCCATGGTTGACACTCCGGAGTGGGTGCAAATCCTCTTGATCTCACAATCGATCTAAATCGCTACATATTTCCTGAAATACAACAAAAACAAGAAATAGGTGAAAAGTATCGCAATATTGTCGAATAATCGTGAAAAGCGTGATATGGGCGATCAAAACGGTATGCAAATATGCAGAAAAAAGGTGTAAAATATGGAGTGATCAACTCCCCCAGCTGGCCAACCCACTCATTCGTCGGCCTTAAGTCGAGGGGTCACTCCCCTAGCCACCGAATGAATCTTAAATTAACTGTTGTTCCTAGCCGACTTCGCAAGTCGGACCAACTTTACAAAAGGAGCCACTTCTCCCCCTTATACTACATCTCCCGACCTCAACCTCAACAACGGTAGAGCTTAGAAGATGGGTGCAATTGATTCGACCATTTTAACCGGGCCCAGAGGAGACAAGTCAACCACGACCAGTCAACCAGCCTACTATGGCTGTGGGCTCCGGCCCAAGGATCTCACGGGCGGGTCGTGCTTCTCCACCCAAGACGAGGCCCAAAAGACTGCCCACTTCTATAGTGAAGGAAATCGTGGCCCAAATCGAGGGATCGCTCCAGCCATCATGGATCACCAAATATGGCAACCACCCAATGCCATCACTCCAGCCATCATGGCCCGCCAATTGTGGCAACCACTCATGGCCATAACTCTACCTTCATGGCATTCATCCCATCATAAAACATGGCAATTATGGGGGTCGATATTTCCCCATTGGCACATCCTCATCAATGACTACAATGATGTCTCGTCATGGCCCATTACTAGTGGGACTCGCCTATATGAAGATGGTAAATGCATCATCGCCAGGGAGGCTGAGCTCCATGATCTACAACAGAGGTATCTCATACACACTCTTACACCTTCTGTGAGGGACCCTGCAGGGCTACACACACACTAGAGGGGGGTGAATAATGTAATAGCAAGCAAAGTGCTTAATTAAAAATTACTAAAATTAAAGCACAATAAGCAGCGAAAAATAAACAGAGTGCTCAACGACACAAACACAAACACAAAGATGTTACCCTGGTTCCCCAAAACTTGGGTACGTCCAACCACACCAATATTCCATATAATTCCCACAAAGAGAAGTGAATACAAATCCCACAATGGGGTACACTCCCATAAAGAGAGAGACATTACCAAGAGGATTTTGCCCGACACAAGGACCCAACCACCCTACACAGGGGTCAAACACCCACCTAGAAAATTACTAACTCCCACTCAGAGAATTAGGGTTAGCCCTACACTAAGACACCAAACTCCCACTAAGAGAGTTACTCCCACAAAGAGAGTATCTAATTCCCACAAAGAGAATTAGGGTTTTGAATAATAAACAAAACGAAACAACACTTACATATGCCTTGATATGATCTTACCAATACGATGAAGAAGGCATGCAAGTGAATAACCAAGTGCTTGAGATTAGCTTTGATTGCACTTGATGATCTTTCTCTCTTCTAGGAATGAATCCTAACACTTCTCACTTGAGTGTATGAAATAAAGAGAAGAAAGATGTTCTCCAAGAAGAGGAATGAGATTGAAATCCCTTGGAGAAATTCCCTAGAGCTTAGATGCTATAGCATAAGAATGAAGCTCTAATTAGGGAATGTGGGAGGAGTGGCTTAAAGAAGAGATTAAATGATCATCTATGAATTCCTAACCCTTTCAAGAGTTATAAATGAACCAAGCCAATCCCTATATATAGGAAGCCAAGAAGAGCCTATAAACACAACCAAAAACCCAAAGGGAAGAAATCTGCAACGGCTAGATTTTGGCAGTTTACGACAAAAACAGTCGACTGAAGATCATTAGATAGACGACTAATCAACGGCTAGAAAATATCCCAACGGCTATAATCTGAGCCATGCAGTCGACTGAAGAAGACAATACAGTCGACTGAAAACAGGACAGGCGCCTGTAAAACCTTCAGCAGGTGACTGCCGCAGGGGATGGAATAAAACAAAAGGCTGCACTCTTTCTCCAGATAAGCATACAAGCGACTGATGTTAATAATAAAGTCGACTGTCTATTAGTCAGGCGACTGTAAAACCTTAATCACTCATCTGATGTATAAGATGGAGAAAAGACAGAGAGAGATGCATATTTGGCACTTAAGCCTTTCAGACGACTGATGGCTATATCACAGGCGACTATAAATATACAGGCGACTGTAAAAATAGCAACAAACGACTGTCTTGCAAATTGGGATGAAGCCCAGAAAATACAAGAAGCGCACAGGCGACTGTCGACCAATTCACAGGCGACTGCAAGAGTACAGGCGACTGTAAATTGAACATTTGTTCGACTGATGCGAAAATCTCAAGATGAGTCAATAGAAAAGTTGACTTCAGCTGTGCATCACAGTCGACTGTAGAAGGCTTGACATGTGACTGGAAATCACCCAGTCGACTGTAAAACCTTCAGCAGGCGACTGTAGGAGAGCCAGAGACTCCAAATGAGTCTTTGGGCTAGATAAACCTATTGGGTTGGATTCAATGATAATCCTAAGGCTCACTAAGATGGTTAAAAGAAAATGCATGAGAGTATGACCATCTTTCAAGGCATTACAATAATCCTAGACTCAAAAAGAAAAATGCAAGTAAATGAAATTACATGGATTACAAATTGCATCTCCAAGAGTCTAAGTCTTCAAGCTCACTATACCTTGATGCTCTCCATCATATCCAAGCTTTGTCACTCCTTGATGAGCTTCCCTTCATCAAGCTCCAAGCTTTGACAATGCTTCTCTAGATGTCCATCCATCATCATGCTCCAAGCTTTGGCTTCATTAGATGATCTTCACGACTTCATCCAAGCTTGAGCACACCATCACTCTTGGAGGTCTTTAAGATATCCCTTGCATCATCCTCCAAGAATTATGCTTTGTCTCATCAACATATAATTATTAAGATAAACTGAGATTAAAACATAAGATTGATTAGCACACTAACATAATGTATTGATCATCATCAAAACAATGTTAGTCTTGAACCCAAGAACTAACACCTTCCACCTTTAGATACTTCTCCTCCATAGCTCGACCAAAGGATCGGTGCTTTGTCTCTTCGCGAACCAATCCCAATCCCACTGAGCACCTATCAGACCAGATCTGACTTTGGCATCGGAGGGGAATCGGTCGGAACCAAGGACCGACCCCCCCTGATGAGCTCACTCGTCTATTCAAGTCCAGGAGATTCAACGGCACCGAGGCTACCCCTCAGCATCCTCACAGTCAGAGCCGAACGCCTTCGTCCCCAAGCCCGTTTGTCTCCACCACCAGGAGGTCGTCGCTTTGCCGTGGCTACCCTTTGGCAAGCCGACGCGAGGATCTGCACGTCCCTCACCGAGCGACTGTGCCTTCAACCGACCCCAGAGGTCCAGCGTGTCCCCTTTGACCGTGTTGACCTCCCACCCTCCGTTCAACAATTCAGCGGTGAGAAAACACCCGTAAACACCAGGTTTGTGTAGTCAGGCCATACACATGGTAGTATTGGGACTATAACATCTGTAGATGCTGATGGCATGCTGAGAATATAGTCTGAAATAATGGAACCTTAACATATAGTCTAAACTCAGCTCACAGGGGATCTAATTCCACACTGCAACTCATAGCTCAACATTGCCTGCATCCAAATTGCACCTAACAAACAAATAGCCAGTCATCAATACAATGCAGTGCAAAACATGAATTCATCATAAGAATTTCGTTGACAACTACATAATATTATGCAACCCCACCAGGAGTCTAAAATCTATAACAAAAACCTTTGCCACTAATGGCGAGTCCTTCAGAAGGACTAGCCATAATTTTTTGTAGAACAAAGATTTCATGGGTGAATATCTTAAATGAACAGTGCCTACAGGCAGGGTTATGACTAGTATATATATGCATGTATAAATAATTTAGGTTTGTTTATTACTCTCATTTGTATGTAGTTATACACCACATGTACAAAATTCCTCGTTACAAATGCTACATGTATAGAACTACTTACAAACTGCTCGGTAGAGTAGATATTGCCATGTACCCGCAGTTGCCATGCGTGCCATCATTACCATGGACATCATGGATGCAAAACTCTATTTCAAACTACACAATCAATATGTACCATGTATCTACACATGATAACTGATATCTGCTAAGAAAAACAGACGTTTGTATCCAGATGACCCTGATAATATAACACAATGGAAGTACTCAATATGACCCTGATAATGTAACAAAGTGAAATTACACACAACTGCATAAAAAAGAATACAAGTATAAAATATTTTTAGATTACATAATCATGATAAAATTCTTACACTTACAAATAAGATATAACGTGTTAAAAAGAAACAAATTACTGAAGTCTCAGCTTATTAATATGTCCACTTACTAAATGCTATTATTGAATCTCTCACACACACATGCATTCGTGTATGTATATGTGTACTTGCTTACCTGTATGACATCATTAAACACCAACATAAAATATTGTGCATGCACTCTCCAAGTGCTTGTTACCACCATGGTCGGAATGTATGTATGTGTGTGTCTGTATATATATATTACATTTGACAGCGATTTTTGAATCCTAGGGCTGACTAAGACAAGCTGACTAGGACAAAGGGGTTGATATAAAGACGGCTAGGATTTAATCTTAGGGAATGAACAGTTTGGATGAGGATTCATGGAAATTGGAGAGAAAACAATTGCTGCGATTTGATTGCTGTGATTTGATTCTGCGTGCCTGTCAAACAATTACTGGGCCGACCTACATCAGATTTCATAATGAGAGGTGCGAATTTCATGGTGAGAGATGCAGCCGCGTGCCTGTCAAACAATTGCTGGGCCTACCTTGGTCTGTGGAAAAAAATTGATATAACCCTTGCAGACATTAAACTTGCAGTCATTCGGTCAATAGTCTTTAAGGACAATAAATTTTGGAGGAAAGCTTTTTCGTTTTTGCTGGGCTCAAAAGATTCTGCTGGACAACCAAGAAATTGCTGGGAAAGCTTTTTTGTAGAATGAACCAATAAATTGTTTGGAAACCGAAATTTGAAATTTTTGTGTGGAAACCAAGAAATTGCTGGGCTCATCCTTCTAGACATTAAATTAATTTATGCATCTCTCACTATCTACCCCAAATTTTGGTTGGGGAGACTGAACTCCTCTCTATCTATTTCCTCCAAAAACCTCACCCCGGGATTCAGAGACTCTTTATTTCTCTCCTATTTTTGCTGTTTAATGTCTAATTTTGTTCACTTTTTTGGTTTCCAGGATTCAGAGACGGCAAGCTGAAGATTTCAAGATTTAATGTCTAATTTCTCTCCTATTTCTGCATCTCTCACAAAGGGGTTGTCTAATTTTGTTCACTATTTTTGCTGTTTAATGTCTAATATTTCAGGTCACTCGCCGTCTCTGAATCCTCTCGCTCTTCAGGCCAGAAGTACAACCACCCCGCCGCTTCCTCTTGGGCTTCCGACCTCTCTTCTTGCCAGTGTAGCAGGGCTTTAGAAGAGGAGGTGAGCTGAAGATTATACATTAAATAGCAAAAAATAGGTGAGCTGAAGATTATTCTTGATGGTATGATGGTATTATAAAAAAATCCTCAAATGTTTTCCATTAACATGAGAGATGGATCCGAAGAAAAATTATTTTTTGTTGTTTCATTTGATCATTGCCTGAATCTTAAGAAACTCTAACAAACCTCAAAGATTCTGCTGTGTTATCTTTAATCATCGGTTGTATCCCACTATTTACTGTCAAAAGCTTCATTATGAATATATTACTCTAGATTTTAGGGGGTTTATGGATAGTACTGACTCCAGGTATTTGTCAAAGCCGAAAATTGCAAGGCTAACTTCAATTATTTTCAAGTTAAATATAAGCAAAAGAGAGGTACCCGAGGTACTCATTTGTGTATTTCTCATTATTATTCTGTTCAAAACTTTTTGTAGTTATACACTAAAAATTTGTTGCTTGACTATGCAGAGGGGAAGACTGATTATCGTGCAAGAATTCGGCTTATCAATCAGGATAAAAATAAAACAAATACTACTAAGTACTATTTTGTTGTTCAATTAGTCTCCTTTAATTTTCTTGGGTACATTACAGAAAACACATCTATAGTTTCAGGGGCCTTACACTAATATCCCATGTATTTTCTCAATCTACAATTAATCGCTGACATGCATGTTAACGAGTTTAAGTTAATTTTATTGGTCATGTGACCTCACTTGAATGATAATATTAATGTGGTTGAATTTGTTGTTTTATCACTACATCCCTTTTGATTTTTTTGTTAATAATTTTTTGTTTTTACATGTGGCTTAATTGATTGGCAACTGTTGAGGTACACAGTGATTCCCAAGAGCCCATTTCTGTTGAGTTCCCTCCTCAATGAATAATGTGAAACATTTATGAGAAACTAATGGATTATGTCTTTCTAATCATTTTTTCCCAGCAACTTTTGCTACCAAAATACGATATTTTTTGCCTTTTGATAAATCACTTTTTCAGCTAACTCCTGAATAAATCACTTTTTCACCAAAATAACATATTTTTCAATAACTTTTGATAAATCACTTTAAAATCACTTTTGCATTGCAGATGGTGCTACTTGAAATCAAAGAGTGAGCGGGTGGGTCAAGTGAAGGCTTCCATTCATACGGAGATGGCTAGATGAACAAGCTACCTTCAAATAGTAGATATGCGGTGAACTGCATAAAAGTGATGGACACGTTTTGCATCTTCTTTCAATTGCTGTAAAGTATTTCAAGGTTCATGCATGTAAATATCAAAGAAGGATTAAGATGAATTGAAGTGCCGGCTGGAATTTAATCGAATGTAGTTATCGCATATGGATGTATAGTATATATAGAAGAGTGCCTGGCTCTAGGTGTGCATTGTTGATTTAAATATGAAACTTCAAAAAATTCTAAAACAAATTGTTAATAGATGTTTGGTTGTGGGAGCAAAATGTCCAAACATTGTGTTATTAGTTGCAATTTAGACATTTCCACCAGTATACGTATAAACACTAATGATCATTGGCATGCAATAACATATGAATTTAGTTAATGTGTAGAAGTCCATAACCATAAGTTGTCTCTTCATAAATTTATGGGTTGCTTCCATGCATATGGCGTGTTGATTAAAACAAATGTCTGTATGGGAAAACCTTAAAATTTTCACGGGAACCAAATCTGGAGGGAACAAAATTTTGATATTTAATTAACAATTATTTGCTTTAATATTACTGTTCATTTACAATTAGGGGATCCAAGCTTTTGAGGGGGAAAATTTCACATGAATGTGGAACTAGATGTTGGGGGAATTAAAATTTTTGGAACACTATATAACAATTATTGTGTTTTAATTATTGTTGTTCATTTAAAATTAGGGGATCCAATCTTTTGATAGACGAATATTTTAAAAGAATGGGTGAAATAAATTTTGGGAGCTAAAATTTTTGGGAGAATTAAATAAAAATTATTAAGTTTTAATTATTGTTGTTTATTTAAAATGAAGATTTTGGATGTGAAATGAACTGTCCCCCCTGATGGCTAGGACAAAAAGATAGGTACAAAATGCTAGGATTGAATCTTGAGAAATCAAGGTGTACGATCAGAGTTTGAAAACCTTTTGGAGAGAAACCGCTGAACTTTTTAGGGGAACTAAAATATTTGGAGAAACTACATTCTTTGGGTGAACTAAATTTTGATAGGAACTAAAAATTTTGGTAAGTGAATATTCTGTAGGGGAAACACAATATTTTGGAGATAACTTAACTTACAGGGAACTGTTGGGTGACATAAATCGGGCGCTCGTGCTAAATTTTTTTACGCTAATTTTTTTTTCCGAGTCGAAGGCACCCGTGCCGTATTTGTTGATCTGCGCCGAAGGCGATCGCGCGTTGTTCTGGGCCAAAGGTGCCCACACCGAATTTTTTGTTCTACGCCGAATTTTTTGTTCTACGCTGAATTTGTTATTCCACGCCAAATTTTTTGTTCCGCGCCGAATTTTTTGTTCCACACCGAAGGCGCTCACGCCATATTTGTTGTTTTACGCCGAAGACTCCCACGCCGAAGGTGCCCGTGTCGCTAAATATTTTTACGAGAATTTGTTGTTCTTTTAAATTTTGGCTGTGGAAATATTTTTTTGGGGAATAAAGATTTCACGGGGGAAAATCTTAAATGAACCATGCCCGCGGGCACGGGTTATGACTAGTATATATATATACGGTAAACTTTGCCTATGCACAGCCACAGATAGCATACCTGTGGCGTTTTGAAGCTCAGCCATCCGATAAAATCCAACGGCACACGCTTACTTGCCGCTGGGATTGTCGGATAGTTTGTTAAATTTACGACCGTGCCATTTCGTTTCATTCGCTGGGTTTGAGTTCGGCAAAATTACGACGCTGCCACTGCATCTCCCTCGTGTTCGACTGCTGCTCCATCGTGATCCCCTCTTGCCCTAGCTCATGATCCCCTATCACCCAAGAGCATCCTCGTGAGAGCCCCAAAAACTAGAAGAACCCCAAAAAAACCCTAATCGATCTCCCAAGATCACTCAATATCTTCTGAGATTCCCAAGCTCTTGAAGAACCTCAAAAACCCTGATCGATCTCCCAAGGCTTGTATGATTTGTTGATTTCTGCATGTATGTTTTTCTAGCTGATTGTTTCTGCTGATTTGATAATTTCATATTTTTTGGATTCTGTTGATCGTGTAGAATTGGGTGATTTGGTTTGTGATTTCGTGAGGTTTAGGGATTTGTGTTTGATGTATTTAGTCTATGTAAATTTGTTTGTTGGATTGCTGTGAAAATTTGCTATTGTTACTATTGATGGAAAATTATCAGGTATATTCAAAACATTAACTGCATAGATGAAAGTTGAAATTTTAAATAAGTATGATTTCAGAGTGGATGGTATCATATTCTAGTTGTAAATTTCTTCAGATTGTTTTAAGTTCTCTAGTAAGCATTTACGAAATTAGTCATAAGAGCGACTCATTTGATTACGAGTAATTAATTTTGCAGATGTTATATGGCAGCTCTTGCATACGTAATATGCTGAGAGTTTGGAAAACTGGTGTCCATGCCTATTAAATTTTGTCAAAAACAACAATAAACTAATTCTTTCAATGTCAAAAACAAAAGATATTTCTTTACTTTAATTTTTTAAATTAACTTGTGGATTTAATTGTGTGGTATTCATCTATTATATGGAGTGGTAGTCATATTATGCACTATTTGTTTCAGGATTTTTCAGGTTTTTCCTGTAAGCAAGCATGCGCAGTTTATCTAATTCAGTTGCATAGCCCCAACCCTTTGTAATATGCCTTCATACATGTGTAATTGAAGAATATAAAGCAGGCATAGGTAATATATGTTTTCTTTCACAAGAAGAAGAGGTAGAACGATATTGTCAAAAATCACTAATATGAAATATCATTAATCTATACATGGCATATATTGTTAAGTTTGGAGATTGTTGGGGTTTTAATGTTCTTTCATTAGCCATGACATTTATAAATTTTGGGCGATTCTAATTTTATGCGCTATTATGCATGCATATTCATTACTCCAAGCATGGGCCAGGGTGGAATACGTTCATGGCATATGTTGGGCCTGGTTTCTTAGTTTTCAGTGATACTTGGAATATATTTGTGCTATATTAATGTGATGTATTAATGGATTTTTTTATCAGGAAGATAGTCAGCTAGTTGGTATGTTCGATACTCTTCATATAATTTAGCAACACTCTAAATTCTTCTTTGTATTCTTTCATCCATGAGAAAACATGCATGTCTTCTATATTATAATTTTTGAGAAATTACCATAGCCAGTTATAAGGTCTTAGCTTCATTATTATTAATTTATTTTGCCAGTTTATTAAATTGTCAGAACACAAGGATTTTGCATATGCGAATCAGTTCTACATGCAACTAGCTTTAGCTAAGTACAAGGTAGTTCTCGGAATTGCTATGGCAACCCAATTCTTGGTGATTCAATGCTTATTCTACATGCTGATCATGTTTAGTTCCATGAGTATTCATGTTGCAATTTCTTTTATTGTTTTTATTGGGGGAAATGTCAAAAACATTCCTGTTGCAATTTCTTTTATTGTTGTTTTTATGAGGCTTTTGATGCTACATATGTAGATGCAATCGTGTTACATAGCATCCCCTAATTTTGGTATCAAATCTGAAGTACATAGCACCCCATGAATTGATGAGTACATCCACAAGTCTTGCAGATTATCATCAATGTTATCTGGACACTTTTCATCAGTATGCTAATTGTGGATGCATATGTTCTGTTTTCTTCTCCTAGAGAACATTCTAAATGTCAGCTCTTTATGGGTTGTTTCTAGAGTCTAGTAATCTCCATGATTTCCACTGGGATTTTTCTCAACAAAAAACACACAATTTGTAGACAACAATTATGGTAAAATCGCACAGTGCAGATACAAGAACATTGTAAAGCTTTCTATTACGTTCTAACATGTTTAGAATCATGAAACATGCAAATAAAAGGCAACATTCCTCATGGTGCAAGATGTGAGAGGATTTAAGATACATATGCTATTATATGAAAGGTCACCCGAAGACTCAGGCTCACCTAGTAGCCTCACCTGGAAGCATACATGGCATACATATGGATGGTACAAGATTTTATAAGGGATTGTACAAGGGATTTTACCTGGAAGCAAATGACCATGGGATTGTACAAGATTTTCTGGAAGGAAATATTTGTTGGGTTTTCTTGTTGTTACAATTTGAGTCAGATTTCAATATCTTTTTGTATTTTTTGGATGCATAGTTGTTAGTGTTTTTGGAATATCATACAATTGATGTTTTGTACACAAATGTTAGTGACATCCTTGAGAAATGAAATTATTGAAGAATTTGTAAGGATCTATCATGTTGAGGAATGGATAAGAAGAATATGTTGCAGAATCTGTTATTTTTTTCTTAGTACTATATTCAAATGTTTAACTTGCAAATCATTCAGAGTATGTCACAATGGTTACAAAGGAACAATTGTTACAGGAAGAACACAACTACTACATATCTCAACAATTGTTACAGATCTCAACAATTGTTACACGAAGAACATATAAACTTGCTCTCTTTTGTTCTGGATGTGATAAACTCTCATTGACAATCACAAACTAAATCATGTAAGGTCTAAAAACTAGATATCTACTTCTGCCGAGCCATATTTAAGCATTGATAAGCACATCAATATCAGAATTTTTTAAGACTATAGGATGGATCAAATGCTTCTGTCTTAAATTATGTATTACAATCATTTTGGAACCTATTACTGGAGAACAGCAAGTAAAGCTCACACCATGAACGACGGAGGGTGGATGCAGTATTGGGCTACTAGGAGGAATCCACTGGGGGTTGGTTACGATAAGTTTAACATAGTACTTTTGTATGAACTTTGAACTAATTTGGAACTAGTTTGGGAAATAAGGAGGAATCCACTAGAGCAATCCATGTATTACAATTGTTTTTGGAACCAGTTCAGAAGCAATCGCTAGAGAAATCCATGTATTACAATCGTTTTTGGAACCAGTTCAAAAGCCATCAACCTATCACAATACAAACAAAAAACAACATCCATAAAAGTAGAAGCAAAACACAAAAAACAGCTGCCCAAAAATGATTGTCAGAATTTTTATTCCAAAATGATCAAAGCATACAACTGGTTGATACAACTATTTGGGACAAGCATAAAAAATTTATAATCCAAAATAATAAAAGCATACAACTGTTTGATACAATATGACACTCTATTATTTCATAAAATGAAGATGACATTCTCCAATCCATACAACTTTTTGGTACAACTATTTGATACAACTGTGATACTTGGCTGCATTGAATCTTCCTCCATGAACTAAACTGCTGATTGTAACACGCACAGGTAACATGCATCTCAGCGTCCATGCTTCCATGCTGATATGTACAGGTAACATCCACATCCACATGTATCATGCATCTCAGCTTCCATATTTGATCTCTACTGATATGTCTCAAGCATGAAACCATGGTGCAAATGCCTTTAAAAAGCAAATATCAGTTTACCTGAAGCTTGAAACCTAAAATGAGAAAAAAATTCTGAATGTTGGATATATTGGAAATGAAGCAAACTTAAAAAGATGAAACTGCATACAAATTGATACCTGAAGCCTGACACTAAAACAATTCTCAATGAAGGACATAAATACAAGAAGCTTGAAACCTAAAACTTAAAAAAATCTGAACATATTGATACTCGAAGACTGAAACTGATTACAGTTTATTCACTTTGGAACCACCAGCAAATTTTGGTGTGTGGGCACCACTATTCTAACTTTGGAATTTGAACTGCCATTGAAGTTTAATCACATAATGCTGCGGATGTTCAGCATCATTATGCTTGCCAATAATGCAAATGTCTATGTGCCAAATTCGACAAAACAAATAACTCTGCCAAGTCATGCGAAAGCTGATCGGCTTTCATGCTACACAGCATCCGGGACACTGGGAATTGCCTCATACCCATTGTAACTAAAGTGAAGCCTATGAGACTCAACAGGTACGCTCTTTAGGATAAGCATGATGATCAGTCTGACAGCTCCCGTGAGGATGTTTATTAGCCACATCTTCCAACTCAACGGCACAGTACTGGCAAATGTCCAAAGGAATTCCACGATTATAACCTGGAATACGATAGTTGAAGTCATGAACATTAGAAATACCTAGCAGCTAAGCATTCCACAGAATACGTTCATCTTCTCCATATCCTGACTGTTTATCGTATTGAACACCTGAAACAATAAAATATGCAAAAAGCAAATCAGCAGGGTGCTGTTAACTGCCACGAAAGGGGGCAAACAATGATCATAATCTAGAAACTATTTTATCTACTTTTTGAACAAGATGGAAGTTCAAAATGAGCTTCTTACATAATTATAATTTCACTAGGATAGAAGTTCAGTATATTTGATTAGGATGCATTTGGGAACGATGATTTTATACCATAGGATTAAACTATAACATGGATTTAGTTGTTTGGTAGCGTTAAACCTTATTTAAAATTCCAAAATAACTGATTTCTTTCTTATATAGTATCAATCTGAAAGGATTTTTTTATCGATGGGTAGCTATTGGATTTTATAAAACATTTGGGAAAAGGATACATGGAACTACATTAAACCTATCTAAGAGAGTAGAAAAGCGACAATCGTTTGAAAATTCCCATTTACCTAGGTTCATGGACACAATAATTTAGATGGAGATGCTTAAGTTTCTCCTCTTGCTTTAAGTTAATTTCATGTGCTGCCTGTGCAGGGAATTTGGTCTCACTTGAATTTATACCTCAGAAAAACACCACATTAAATTGATTCAACCGTTTGTAGTTGATCATGCACATGTTGGAGTAATGTAAAAATGAGTAGGTAAGTTCTCTTTTCTAATGGCTCCACAAACTCACGTATATCAGAAATCTGAGAGGAGAGGAGGGGATGTATGATATCTTGATTTTCAGAAAAAATCGGAAATGGCATCGAAATATCATGACTAATAATATTATGGAAATCAGCATGCTATTAAATTTAAATGTGCAAATTTTCTCTAAACGACAGTGAAAGAATTAGAGTGAAAGAATTAGGTTGCTGTTGTTATTGACAAAATTTCATAGGCATTGACACTAGTTTTCCAAACTCTTAGCATATTAGGTATGCAAGAGCTGCCATATAACATCTGCAAATTTAATTACTCGTAATCAAATGAGTCGCTTTTATGACTAATTTCCCTAAATGCTTACCACAGAACTTAAAACAATCTGAAGAAATTTATAACTAGAATATGATATCATCCACTCTGAAATAATACTTATTTAAAATTTCAACTTTAATCTATGCTGGCCAAATTCAACACAAAAGATTCCTATTAGGATGTAGTTAATGTTTTGAATATACCTGATAATTTTCCATCAACAGTAACAATAACGAATTTTCTCAGCAATCAAACAAACAAATTTACAGAGACTAAATACATCAAACACAAATCCCTAAACCTCAAGAAATCACAACCCAAATCACCCAATTCTACGCGATCAACAGAATCCCAAAAAATATGAAATTACCTAATCAGCAGAAAAAATCTGCTAGAAAAACATACATGCAGAAATCAACAAATCATACATGCCTTGGGAGATCGATCAGGGTTTTTGAGATTCTTCGAGAGCTTAGGAATCTCAGCAAATCTTGAGCGATCTTGGGAGATCGATTAGGGTTTTTTGGGGGGTTCTTCTAGTTTTTGGGGCTCTCACGAGGATGCTCTTGGGCTAGAGGGGATCATGAGCTAGGGCGAGAGGGGATCACGATGGAGCAACAGCCGAATGCGAGGGAGACATAAGGGCAGTGCCGTAATTTTGCCGAACTCAAACCCATCGAATGAAATGAAATGGCACGATCGTAAATTTAACAACCTATCTGATAATCCCAGCGGTAAGTAAACATGTGACTGTGCACAGGCACAATTTACATATATACATATATATATGTAGGATTTAATGTAGAAAAAGTGGCACATGATCCAATGGATCAGGTTCTAAGACAAAAAAAGGTGGGAAGTACAAGCCCATACTTGTACTCGCTGGGGCCCACCTTTTTTAGTCTTGCACCTGATCCATTGGATCATGTGCCACCTGCTCTACATTAATCCCAATATAGAGCAGGTGGCACCTGATCCAATGGATCAGGTGCAAGACTCAAAACGGTGGGCCCGAGCGAGTACAAGCCCATGTGTAACGGTCGCTTTCCGACCTTATGAATTTTCTGCGTGCGCGTGCTTTATCGTGCACGTATTTTATTTGGCTATTTCTGGGCTCCGGCATATGCGATGTGATATGCCGTTGCGATCGTTTTGGGGTGTAGGATTTTATCGTAATTTTTGGGAACGTCGTTTCACGGCTCGTTTTCTCGCAAAACGACTTTGAATGATAGGGGCATTTTAGTCATTTGCCTCAAAATACCGTTTCCAATTTTACGTTAATTTTTGGTAGGTGTTACGCACAATCGGGCTTGGTGGATCTGTGCGTCTCGTCTCCACGATCGCCCCGGTATTTCCAGATCATTTTTCTGACGTCTGGTTTGAGAGATATCGCTCGGAGAAATCTCGACCGTCGATCTCCCCAATTAGTTCAATTTCGAATTTGATAGCCAAATCTGGCTATATCCCTAATTATTTGCATAAGAATCTTTCCTAAACTGCTTATTCTATTGGCCCCTAGACTTACCCCAAATTATACCTCCTCTAACCCAGTATCTACCCCTTTTAGCTATAACCCTATAGTCATATATCAATTTATTTATTATTAAACCCTAACCCTAACTTTTTCCCCAATCACGTTTAACCCTAGGCCGAAATCCTCCAGCGCCGCCGGCCAAATTTTTCTCCCCCCCCCAAATCTCTCCTCCCCGCGCCGCCTAACCCCGATCGGAGCTCCCCTCTCCCTATCTCCCTCGAATCTCTCTCACCCTGGCACCTCTGACGATCCTTGCCACCGTACCCCCCTGCGCCCCCACGATCTCAGAGCACCGCCTCAGCCGTAGCCCTCCAGCGCGCGTTGCCGCGTTCCACAGCACGCGGCCCCGCACGGCCGCCATCTCCCGTCGACCCGCGCTGCCTCCACAGCTACCGCACCCCGCGAGCTCTCCCGCCGCCGCAGCACCTCGCGCCGCCCATCTGTAGATCCATCGCCATCCCCTATCCTGACACCGGAGCCTCCATCTCGAACCGCCACCCTAAGAGCATCCGTCCACGCTTCCCTCCGGCCATCTTCTCAACTCGACCCCGACACCGGATGCCTTTCCTCTCATCTTCAACCTCTCGTCGGATCTCCACCGCCCCTCTCTGATCCGATAACCACTGGTCTGTCACCGGCCTTGCTCCGATCAGCCCCATGCGATACCTTAAACAGCCGCCCAGTGACCTTTGCC